>JANHFT010004252.1:62474-77975 GCA_032467955.1 Pseudoxenodon macrops | reverse complement strand
AGAGATCACCATCTCAATACATTGGATCAGAGGTGGGTTCCTACCGGTTTGGACTGGTTCTACTGAGTAGGCAGTAGGCCGCTGGTGACATCACGGAGCCAGTTCTGTTGCTCCGTGGGCGGCGACATCTTTTTTGGGGAATTTCTTTTTCCGAAAATTTTTTCCCCCCAGATTTCTTTTCTTCTTTGCATGCGCAGAAACCGAGTTTCTGGCACTGCACATGCCTCGCCATCCTTTTTTCAGCCTTTTTTAAAAAAAGGCGCAGCACAGGAGGCAGCAAACCGCTGGCAAGGTAAATTTAGAACCCACCCCTGCATTGGATACTCCTAAAGTCATTCAGAAATCAATAGGATTGCAGGGAGTGGTGAACCATGGGTTGCCTGCAGTCTCTACCATTCAGCTGTCTGAGATCAGGCTACTGAATTTCAGTAGCAAAACAAACATATATATCAGACATAGAGGCTTTGCTGTTCTTGTTTTGTTTTGTTTTTGAAAACAAATGGTCAAAGACATTTGGGAAGTGAAATCATTTCTACTTCCATCCTTACAATCTGAGAAATTCAACCATGGTTGCATTACTGAAATTTGGCCAAACTTTAGTACTATACTTTTTGAGTTAAAAATGAAAATAAGAGTGTTAATCAAAATTTTGAAATCTAATATTTCTAAAATCCTAACGTTCATAAAAAATGCCACCAGCTGATTAGGAGGGACCATTGTGTTTTCATATGAAAACATTGCTGACTCCTGATGTAAGATTTAGTTAGGTGTTTAAAATGCTTTTCATTTCATTTTTATTTTACCATATCTTACATTATGTTCAGGTCAGTCTACTATTCTGTACTGAAATGGCCACAAACAATATATAGGAACCAGTTTTTTCCACACTAAAATAGGCAGCAGACTTTTGACCACGACTTTGTTACAGATAGTCCTTAATTAACAAGCATTCACTTATGAACCATTCAAAGATATAATGGCACTGGAAAAAGTGACTTATGACCAGTCCTTGCACTTACAACCATCACAGTATCTCCACTGGTCACATGATCAAAATTCAGATGCTTTTAACTGGCATTTATTTATGACGGTTGCAGCTTTCTAGAGTCCTATGATTGTGTGATGACCATTTGCAACTTTCCCAGCTGGCTTCCAACAAGCAAAATCAATGGGGAAAGCTGGACTCACTTAACAACTACAAATAGTCAGAGATAGGTTCCTACCTGTTCTATCCGGTTCTATAGAGTAGGTAGTAGCTCCGCGATGATGTCACAGAGCTGGTTCCTTCGGTGGCTCTGTGGGCACCGCCATTTTGGATTTTGCTTCTGCGCATGCACAGAAGCTATTTTTTGCTTGCTGCTCGTGCACTTTCTACGCGTGCTTGAGGCGCGACCCTGAGCAAACTGGCAGTAAGAAGTTTCAGAACCCACCTCTGCAGGTAGTCCTCGTCCTACGACCACAATTGAGCCCAGAATTGATGTTGCTAAGTGACTCTGGCATCCATATTGACTTTGCATGTCAGAAGGTCTCAAAAGACGGAACACATGACCCCAGAACACTGCAACCGTCAATAATACGGCCCAATTGTCAAGCATCTGAATGTAAGTCACGTGACTATGGGGATGCTGCAACGGTCTTATGTGTGAAAAATGGTCATAAGTCACTTTTTCAGTGACGTTATAACTTTGAACAATCACTAAATGAACTGTTGTAAGCCGAGGACCACCTGTACATGATTCCCTCAGTGCAGTGCCTCAGTGGACAACCCTAGGCAAAAAAAGGTTGAGAATCAGGCATGACTCCATTTAACAACCTGCTTGCTTAACAAGTGGAAACTCCTATCCCAATTGTGACCATAAGTCAAGAACTACCTGTACTTCATTTAAACATTTTTAAAAAAAATCTATAATGTTGTTGATACTAAGGAAAACATTTTAGTCAACTGCTCATATTTTGCAGCAGCCAAGTAAAGTTCATAAAATGGAAGCTGCATAGAAGGCGATGTTCTTGTAAATAAGTATGCTTAAGAGGGCAGGGAAAAAGTCACTGACTAAAATGAAACGCTCGTTCATCTTTCTCTTTGTCATTCCAATGAAAGTGTCATGCATCCCATCTGAATAATTTACAGTGTGCTTTGGAATTACCTGAACAGGAGAAAAGAAGCATTTTAATCTTTCAGGAGAGCATGAAATTATGCTGGCAGGTAATTTATGGGGGTTATAAATAAACATAGATTGCAAGTAGTACTTTTTGTTTGTTTGTTTTGGAAACAGGAAAAGTAAGCAGCTACCCTCGCTGAAAAAACATGAGTAATGGTGTGAAAACATAGGTACAAAACAGGGGGAGGGAGCCACATTAATTTACGTAAGCAAAAGTCTTCCCGCACCCTTAAACCTGGAACAGGGACTCTATTGTCCTGCAGATGGTGCTGAACTACAATTATGGGTAGCTTATCAATCCTATTGGTGTCAGGATAGTGAGAATTTCTGTTTAGCAGTGCTTGGATGGGCTTCAGATACTTCAGTTCTACATATTAAAATGTTTATTAAAGTTGTGTTACTGTGTTAGTAATATTTCATCAACGCAACAGGACGGGCCTCCACACATGCCTTTTTCTTTTTTCAACATACAAGAGTAAGTTCATTAAAAACTATGTTACCAGTTTTTCCCAGTTTCTAGAGTTGCATGGGCAGATTACCCAAAACTGTGTATTGTATGTGTAAGAGCCACAGTGGCGCGGTGGTTAGAATGCAGTACTGCAGATAATTCTGCTGACTGCCTGCAATTTGGCAGTTTGAATTTGACGAGGCTCAAGATTGACTCAGCCTTCCATCCTTCCGAGGTGGGTAAAATGAGGACCCAAATTGTTGGGGGCAATAGGTTGACTCTGTAAACTGCTTAGAGAGGGCTGTAAAGCACTGTGAAACGGTATATAAGTGCTATTGTTATTGCTATTCCTAGAATTCACTTTTGGCTATAATTATGCACCCTGATTCTCAAACTCTTTGGACTCCATTACCAGAGCATTTCTATTAAGTGTTGGCTGGCTAGTTGTCTATCAGCTTCCTGGAACATTGGTAGGCACATATCAAAACCTAACGTGTCTTCAAAAATGTGCTAGTCTGAAACATCAAGAGTTCTTCTTTCTTTTGACAACATGGGAATATGTTACCCCATGAAGTATTTAAAGGTCCCTATTTGTCAATGAGGCAAGTGGGCTGGAGGGGATCTGTGAGAGCTCTATGTGATGGCCATTCATTTTGCTTCTGCATCTGGACACATATTTTTATCTGTCTGTGGGGAGCACAGGGGGTGGGAGGACATTTCTTATAGTCTTTTGATAGTTCTCTGCTTCCTTCCGGGCACAGCCAACAACAAGGATAAAATAAAGTCTTTATTTATTGTATCTCTGCGTTGGACCGCTGTACTTCTTCTTTTTTTATCTTCTATATTTCCTTTTTTTTTAAACAGATTTATCTGCACGATTATAAAGACCCAATGTGGACTTTTTGATGGTTACATTAAAGAAAAGTTCGGTTTTGTTTCAGTTTGATCATTTGATCATCATGTAGGACTTAGGATATCATTTATTGCTTTCATATAGATAGCCCTCAACTTACACGATTGAGCCCCAAATTTCCATTGCTAAGCGAGGCAGTTGTTAACTGAGCGGTGCCTCATTCTACGATCTTTTTTGCCACATTTGTTAAGCAAATCATTGTAGTTGTAAAGTGAATCATGTTGTTAAGTGAATCTGGCTTCCCCCATTTACTTTGCTTGTCGGAAGCTGGTGGAAAAGTTCAAAATGGTGGTTACTTGAAACCGGAACAGTGCAACTAATCTTACTGAAGCTGTACCACTTCATCTACAACCATCAGTGGAAAATTGCAGAAAGTTCAAATAACCAAAACCATTCAGTTTGGTTTGAACCAAAGCCTGTTGCATCCCATACAGACCCACCCAGCCTCCAGACATGGGAATAGGACATCCACAGCATCATTAAGGTAACCTGGGTAGAGATATAAAGCTGGGTATCTTCACTAGCAAAACCTCACCCTAAATCATTGGATAATTTCTCCAGCAGTCTCATGTAGAGTTAAATAGGAGAGGTAAAGAGATAGGGTCTTGCAGCACACCACAAAGTAAAGGATGTGGACTGGACATCCACTCTACTATCAATGCCATTTGGAACTGGGTCTAGAGGAAGAAGGAGAACTAACACAGCACAGTACCACCCATTCCTAACTCCTGGATTCAATCCAGAAGAATAGTATGATGAATGGTATTGAAAGCTGCTGAGAGAGGGCCAGGATGGACATATCTACCCCATTCCACTCCTGCCAGAAATCATCCAAAAGTGCAAATGATGTCACCTCTGTCCTATACGCCAGCCTGAATCCAAATTAAGGGGCTCCCAATAATATGTTTCACCCAGAGCCCTTTGAAGCTGCAGTACTATCACCTTCTCCACAAGGAAGTTGGGAAACTGGACTAAACCTGCCTAGACTGGTTGGGTCAAATAATGGTCCCTTGAGAAGAGGGTAAAGGGGGCAGTGATTAATCCTTCCATCAAGGAAGAATTAACTACTGCCCGAAACCAACCATATATCCCCTCCCAGCAACAGCAATAGCACTCAGATTTATATACCACTTCATTGTGCATTACAGTCCTCTTTAAGCAGTTTGCAGAGTCATCATATTATCCCCAACAATCTGGGTCCTCATTTTACCAAGCTCGGAAGGATGGAAGGTTGAGTCAACTTTGAGTTGGTCAGGATCAAACTCCTGGCAGCAAGCAGAGTTAGCCTGCAATACTACATTCTAACCACTGCGCCACCATAGCTTCTCCCAGGCTTGACCAACCAGGATGGGTATGAATCTAATGCAGTGACTGTCAAATTAACAACTACAAGAAGCCTGTCAGACTTCCACTTATATTCTTATTTAACTTTTCCAAAACCTATAATGCAAATAGAAATGAAATTCAGAAGCTGATTCAGCTAACGCAGAGGGCACTTTAATTATTCAGAGAGCTGGGAAGCATAAAGAAAGTTTAATAGGCTACCATAAAACTAAAAGCAACCTATTCCCATGATAATGATTTTGAGTTTTATTGTAGCAGGCTGAAATATAACATTTTCAAAGAAAGAAAATATAACACTTCAAAGAAGAAGATGCTAAATGCATGTGTTCTTTGCAGTGTGTGGTGTTCTTGATGCAAATATAAACAGTTGCTTTCCATTTGTTTCCAACTCTTGAGGCTAGAAAAGTAAGTCTCAAAACAATATGCTAATAAAACAGCCCTGAATAAGTTTGATCATGTACATACTTGGAATAAACACAGGAATCCATGGAAGGAAAACTGTTATATCCTTCCATGATTTTCCTTATGTTCAGTTTTCTTAGGATTTATCTGGCAAACATGATGTAATAACACCTAGAATGAGTACAATGCCAGACCGTCGTTTGGCAACACACAGTTGCTTCGGAGTAAAAAAAAGTACACTTTATTTCCAAGCAACTATGTATTGCCAAAGGATGGTATTGCATTGTACTCGTTTTAGGTGTTATCACTAGAGCCATAAATCATAAAAGGGGGAAAATGGTAACAATGGTCTGTTATCACAGACAAATTAAGTGTGAATTATTTCTAAATATGGAATATCCATATTTCTGTTCTTTCTAATTCCTCTTTCTTCAAGATTTGTTGTTGCTGCTGTTCTTTTGTGTGGAATATTGGTATTTTAAATACAATAGAATGAGAAATGCTGAGATTTTTTAAAATAATCACTAGAACCAACAAGGTAGCTTTATAAACTCCAGCAGAGCATATTAAACTTTCTGACAGTTTACTATATTTAAAACTGCAGTTCTATTGAAGTAAGTCATTCTGACTTCAGTGGGATTTTTTTCCCCTAGACAAATGCATTTGGACTTCAGCCTAAATTTCTTTAAATTTAAGACATTGTTCTGATATGTGTTTAAAATCGTATTCTTCCAAATAGCGCTTACGTTTTAAGAAGCCATGAGCTACATTCCTCTTTCATAATACAGAATGTCTGAAACGCAGAGATTTCTTTCTTTCCCAATACTAGGGGTGGGTCAAAAATTTAGTATTTACAGCATGTGGTTTTAAAAGAATGCTAGGAGGGTAGTTTTTTTTCTTTCTTTCTTACGTTATTTTGGACTTTTGGTTGCCCTTATTGTAAGCATTTGGTTTATGGGAAAAGTACCCTCACCTTCAGAGGGTGACTCATTGGTGTTTTCCCCTCCCAAGTGTAAAAAAATCCAATCATCAATGTGTCAATCTAGAATGATTTTCACTGTTTAGATTAATGCTAACTTTTCAATTTGCCATTCTGACAGCTCTGCTAAAAGAATGCATGCAGGAAGTTGACAGTGTGATATGAGTTGCGCCTGAAAAGTTTGAGACCTGGTGATATATCTGTTTCCATGTCGCTTGTGTTAGGGACTGTGGTCTGGAGCTGCTTTGGTCACCTGTGGCAACTCTGTTAAGTCTACCCCTTATGACCTTCTGACAAAAGTATGGGTGTGCAGACTTAGCTGATTGCCCAGTTGAACTATTTTATCTCTCAATAGTAATGGATGATATCACTTATCTTCATGGAATCAATATTTTTGTCCATCCCTATGTCCTTGACTTACGAGCACAATTGAGCACAAGATTTCTGTTGCCAAGTGGGACAGTTGAGTGAATTTTGCCCCATTTTACTACCTTTCTTGCCACATTTGTTAGAATGAATCAATGCAGTTGAATAGAATAGAATAGAATAGAATAGAATAGAATAGAATAGAATAGAATAGAATAGAATTCTTTATTGGCCAAGTGTGATTGGACACAGAAGGAATTTGTCTTTGGTGCATTAAGTTAGTAATACAGCTGTTAAGTGAATCTGGATTCCCCATTGACTTTGCTGGTCAGATTGGTCGCGAAAGGGGATCACATGATCCCGGGACACATCATAGATATGAGCCAATTGCCAAGCATCCGAATTCTGATCACGTGATCATGGGGATGCTGCAGTTGTAAGTGTGAAAAACGATCATAAGTCACTTTTTTCAGTGTCGAGGATTACATGTACTGAATATAAGTTAAAGGATCAATGTCTAAGGCATCCTGTAACTAATTACTAAGATATTATTATCCAAGTAATGTTTATGACATCCAGATGTGGTAAAGAAAAAGAGCATATAATGTGACACCATTGTACCAACTAAAAAAAAACTAGAGCCATAAATCATAAAAGGGGGGAAATGGTAACAATTTCTGTTTCTATGTTGTTGTAAATAGGAAGCAAAGCAACACTTCTGTTTCTTCCAATAAAGCTGATCCTAGCAGATTTCTCTTTTGAGTTCTGGAAACTTGCTACCGAATTTAACTTTTAACTTGGTTGGTCACACCCGGCCATTTCCTCCATGAAACAGTGAGACTGAGTGAAGTATTTGCATAAAGGGAGAGTCTTTGGACAAAAAACACCCCTCATGCGTGGTAGCCCATATCCATCCTTTCCTCAAGCAGCCCCAGGCAACAGATCAAGATTTTTCCTGGCCTTGAATCTGCAAACCTGGACTATCCCCGGGAAGGATCCTCTTGCAAAGTGACCAGAAATTAAGTGGAAAAACCAGGAGTTCTTGTAAATCCTGCAAATGAATTGCAGATGCATTGAACAAAAGGGCACTGTAATGCTCAGGAAGGTGTGGTTATGAACTCTATATTCCAACAATACCTGTGTGCCTTTCTGACCACAAGGTAACATCGGAAGGGAATAGCACAGCTTTCTCCTCTGTCCTTATTCATGCTGGTACAACTAAGTCTGCTGGATTTCTCTATGCCTCTATTATTTTCTATTAAAAAATAAAGCCTGGTTAAGAAAACAGGACAATTTTCTCCTGTAGAAAAGGATCTACATAGGAGTAAGTAGAAATAATACAAAGGATTTTTTTTCACAGAATATGTTAACCCATTTATAAAATTATAATTTATTGAATCAAGACAATTGCTTGGATTTTATTCATACATTTGACTAAAATGAGATTGGCTAATGTATAGTTTTATGTATTCTAGAAATATAGCTGTAGAACCACAATCAAGCCATATGAAGTCTACCTCTTTGGGTGAAATGTCCCATTTCTTCTGCATGATTAGTTATGGTTAACTCAACCATTGGTTACTCAGTTATCTGGGTTTGTACATCACATTGAACCATGAATCATAACATGCTACCTAAAATAACCTTTGGTTATTCTGTAATGTATAAACACAGACAATAATAAGGATATAGAAGCCCACGTTACTTTGTATATTCATTACATAGAAAGGAGTTCTACAATTGTCCAATAGGACTGCAGCTTGTTATACTGCTCTAAATATTTATTTTCTTCAAACTAGATTGGGGGGGAGGGGGCATAAGATCTGCAAAGATTAGCTAGACGGGACAATAAACAGTTACAATCCTTAATCATTACAAACTGAATTTGTTTTATTTGTGTTTTCTCTTGAGTAAAGTCCATACCTTAAATCTGGAAGACAGGGAATGGTTCTTGATCCTGTGCCAACAAACATAACAAAACACAGCAAAGTTTTGATTGAGTTGCTTTATTAAGATTAGTTATGAAGAGTGATGGAGAAATCAAGTAACAGTGGAAAGAAATATAACAAACTACTTTGATAAAAGTTTCCAAAAATTGAACACCCAAGATATTCCAAGATGACAAACAGCTGCCTATTAATGACAAACACACGAAAAAAATAATATAGCATAGGCTTTATCATTCATTTACCCATGAGGAAGTTAAATAAAAATGCCTGACACACTTAGGGCATGAAAAATAGCAATTAAATAAAAAAGAAACTTATGGAACTGGTGTGCTTATGCAACCTGCCAAGCAAAGCAAATCAAATAGTGAAATCTGCGAAACAAATTATTTAAACTTTCTATTAATCTACCCTTGTTAAATTTGCACTAACCCTAAGACTATGTCCTCATTACATACTTACTCACATTTGAATGAATGATGTGTTAACTGTCCCAATTTTCTGGTTACCCCTGATCCTACAACAAAATTGGATGCAGTGGGGTTGGCTAATTACCGGTAGCTATTCAGTAAGTGTGCACACAGCCACCATCTACAAATTAGCAAAACAATGTTATGCAAACAATTCGATTCATTTATAATGTAATGGTTTGGGTGAACCTCTTTATTAAATTGGTAGGTAACTTTGCTAATTTAGTAGCAAAATTAAGAATGTTACACAAATAAGTATATAATATAAATCCTACAGGCTGGTCACTTTCTGGTCAGGATCATGACCAAATTAACCCTTGAAGATCTCTAAATGACTGTATGTTGACTTAAAATATTGGATATAGAGGTCCTTGTTTTATTTGACCTCAGAAGGGAGGACTGAGTCTAAATTTTCCTTATGGCTTTTGAGGACAAAGATGAGAAACTAGAGTGGCTTTTTAGGTCTCTTTCCTTAATGAATTTCAGATGGAAGAAAGCTGGGGGAGACTTCACTCTAGTTCTGATTCCAATCAAGTCATTGTCCATCTCTGTAGGTGTAGAGTCAGTCTGCTGCAGTGATCAAGGCATCAGACTAGAAACTGGGAGATCATGAATTCTAGCCCCATCTTAGTAACAAAGCCAGTTTGGTCATCTTGGGCCAGTCACTTTCTCTCAGCCCTAGGAAGGAGGTAATTGCAAACTATTTCTCAAAAAATATTGCCAAGAAAACTGCAGGGATTTGTCCTGGAAGTCTCGAAGAATTTGACATGACTGAATGGAAGAGGGGAAAAAAAGATCAGTAGGTAAGTCATTTTCCATGGTTTGAGCCACATTAGAGATTCATCCATCCTCACATCCAGTTTTGCCCAACATAAAGATCCATGCCAATGATTCCTTGAGGCCATGGACACACGACATCACCCTCCTTCTGTCCCTTGTCCACTGCAATTGTAGCCTATACCTGTTCTTTCCTTGCTCCTTCAGAAGTAAAGGTTTTCCACTTCTGCCATTGCAAGTCATTCTAAATGCTCTGAGATAAACAGGAAGATGGATTCACGCCCTGCTCTACCTGACTACCCTAAGGCTCCTGAAATGATTTTCGTCCCTGGACATTGATTTTCAGGGCCATTTGCTTTTAAGCAACATAAAATCAAGACTCTCCCACCATACAAAAGGGAAGAGGAACTGGGAGAGGAAGGAAAGATTGGTTGTTGTTGTTTTTTTACCAGAATTCCCCCTGGCCCTGGAAAGCAGACATGGAAGGTGAAGATCATTTGCTGCCACTTTTCCAAGTAGATTAGAGAATTGGAAACAAGGGTCAGCTCTTCTGGGTTTCCCCCACATGCTGCTTCCCCCCTGCCCTTTGGAGGAGAGGAAAATGTACAGAAACCTGGTCTTTTGGATACAACTTTGTCTGATAACCACAGGTCTGCCATTCTGCCACCTGCAGAAGCCTTTCCCCTGAATTGTGGATTAGACGGAGGAGCAAGGCACGAGAGCTTTTTATGCACGTGTTGATTGATCTTGTGGTAAGCTGTTAAACATGGGCCCCTCTGATGTCTGATGTGGACCAGCAGTGCAGCAGGGAACTGCTCATACATCCCAAACAATCCTCACAAGTTCAACGTTAGGGTGCTGAAGCTGCAGGTCTGCCCCTGGACAAGTGTTTAAAGTCTTTTCTGGAGCTGTGGGTGGTCGGTGGCTTTATTAGAGGGATGTCAAAGCCACAGGGGACACGTTAAAAACCTTTAATGAGGAGGGCATTTCAAGCCTGGGAAAAGCAGCTGTGCTGCTGCACTTAAAAGATAGTAAAGCAGCTTTCCAAGGAGTGCTGCTTCCCCAGCTTCAGCTCTTTACCCCTAGCAAAAAAAGCAAAAGCAGGAAAGGAGGGACTGGGCCTCCTCTCTCCATTTCTTTTATCATGGATAGTGGGAGAAACAGGGAGGAGAAGAACAGCTCATTTGGCTCCAGTCCTAACATCCCACAGGTCTTCTGCTGCCAATAACTGGTACTGGTATCATGTGAGGAATTTCCCACTCCACTTTTCTTCTCCTCCAGGGTCTCTGTGCCATAGAATTCCAATTCTGTTTTACTGTCAAAATAGAATCCAGTTTTCTTTGAACTTCTAAGTCGGCTACCATGGAGAAGAATCCTAGTTTTCTTCTGCCAATGCGGCTGATGCATCAGATAAAGGGCGTGTGGTTCAAGAAACTCTAAGTCAATTTGTTAAGGTACAACAGCTTCTTTGTTTTGTCTTATTACGTTGGTATTTTCTAATTAAAAATGCTGGCCATGAAACCAGACCTTGATCAAGAAGAACTGGGTCATATTCAATGCCCAGGTGGAATGAACTACAGATAATTAGTTCTGCGCAAGTAGACTGCCATTTCATCCCGACTTTTATTCTGTGTTAAAAGTTGTTAAGAATGCCAAACATCAAAGCATGCTCTCTAAATTCCTTTTGTACAAAATTGAAAGCAAAATAATTAAGTACTGTACAGTGTAGCTGTACGTGCAGGCTTCTCATTTGATTGGTGACACATGCCTGCTTCCCTTTATTTTTTTTATGACAGAAGCAGAAGTGAAATCTAAAGGTGGCTTGTATGGTGGAAAATCTACGCAGCCTATTTAAAAGGGCGCAAAGAGGCTTTGAAACCAGCTGCTGGTGCTTTTTGTTGCCCTTCCGTTATATTTCTGTAGAAGAAGCATCTCCCTGTATTCAGTGGAGCCGTTTTCTGAATATTTTCCAACTACAATTGTCTGTTGCAGCTGGTCTGTTGCTACAAATCAATGAGGCTGCGATCTTATGCATACTTGATGGATATGAAGAGTTAAAGCTGTGACTTTCCAAAGTGATAATATATGACTGTAAAAAGCTGTACATTGAGAAAGAACAAGAGACACGTAAGCCTAATTGAATTATGGATTTGGCGATGTTGCTAAGAATATCATGGCCCCACAAGGTGTAGGAAGTAAAGGCTGACTGCTCACTCTGAGGCAGTGATCGGCAGCTGAAAGCTCACTGTATGAGGCAAATGGATGACAAATTAGGAAAAATGATTACATTTGTCTTAAGGAAATCAAAAGAGATGAACTGAGCAATATAAAATGATTTTGAAAAGTCTGTGGGTTGTTGCTGGGATCCAGTTTTGTTCGTACAATGGTTAGGGTCAAGCTTGAGTTGCCAGCCCCTAACATTGCGCATGTCTTCTCACAACCAGCATGTTTGCCTGTAACACTAAACTACAAAAAGTCAATCTGCTTGGCAAACCCAGTTCTTGTGCCACATGACAAGAGGTGGGTTTGTGGCTCATTGTGCCCCTGAACACAAAAACATGGCAATTACTGCAAAGGCGGATGCTCATTTCAAAGAGATTTAATCCCAGTGAAGAAGGCAATGGCAAACCACTCCTATATTGGTGTAAAAAAAAAAACTGGTTATGGATGGAGCCACAAAACATTGCACATGACCTGGCAACTTGACATTTTTGAAATGCTCAGGAGATGATACACTGCAACCGTTTCATGCACATTTTTTTGTTGCAAACTCCTTCCTTTGGGTAGTTTACACACCACACTGAGTCATGGGTCGTTTGGTAACCTACTGAATCAATCAAACATTTAAGCCTAAAAGCAGGCAAAATGTACGCTTTACCACAAGGCGTGAATTCAACGCAAGAGTTTTGCTTCCCAAGATCCTAGTCGTCCGGTTGCAATCCGGGTATAACAAGCACTCCCACTCTCCAAACAAACCGGAAGATCCCCCCCCATCCAGCGGCATTTTGAAATTCCCCCCACGCAGAAAATAATCTCTGCGGGGAAGAAGAGGAGGAGGAGGGGAGGCAAAAAGCTTCAGGGGAGCCGCTGGCACCCTAAACCCCGATCCGGGGGAGGGAGAGAGAGAGAGAGGGAAGGAGGAAAGGAAGGGACGCGGGCTCCAACAACTTCCTACTCGGCTGCCAGCAGCAAACGCTGAAAGAAAGAAAAAAGCCAACCCTTTAACTGCCGCCAACGTGGAGCTTAATTTTTGTCCTCTGGAAACGGCGGCGGCGGCGTGGAGGAAGCGATGAATGGTCAGAAAGGGGCGGTGGCTGACACTTTGCCCTCCCCAGGCGGTTGCCGTGCCGGGGTTTCTGCCTGTTAGTTCGCGTCTCGTCCCTGACTTCTCCCAGCGGCCGCGGCGTGGGGGGAAAAGAAAAGGCTGCGGAGGGCTCCTCGGAGAAGGGAGCGAGCAGCGCGGCTCCTCCGCTTCCCTCCTCCAGGGCTTGCATTATTTTATTTTTTGGGCGGGCGGCTTAGGAGACTTTCTGCCATGACTACATAGAGCGGCGCTGAGTGAGCGCGCATTCCCGAGCTGCTGCTGCTACCGCCGCCGCCGCCGCTTCTGGGCACCATGAGGGGACTGGCGCAGGTTTTTTTCCTGGTTCTGCTGTTCCTCGCCAAGGTAAGGCATTTGGAGGTTGAAGTCAAAAGGGGGGACGACTGGTGTGTGTCTGTTTGTATGTGTTGAGGGAAAGAGATCGGTCTTCTGCGGGAGAAGTTCTCGGTGGTCTGGCAGTCGTCTCTCCCCCCCCCCAAATCTCCCCGCATTCACCTCTGCCGTGGGTGAGGTAGCCCCTCCCCCCTTCGACAAACTTGCTCTCGTAAACGCCTCCCGCTTTCAACTCTCTTAACTTCCTCCTTCCTACCTGTTTATTCCCCCCTCTCTCCCCCCCCCTCCTCTCCGCTGCCGTCGTCCTTGTGACACCAGGTTTTTTTTGTTTTTTTTCTTCTTCTTCTCCAAGCTGGGAAGTGGGAAAAGGTTTCACTTAGTCGCTCAGGTTCCGTTCAGAAAAGGAGAAGCTTCTCGCGCAGGTTTTGCTGATGGACGTGTTGGAGGGTGTTTTTTTTTTTTGGGGGGGGGTGTCTTGCATCACAGGCGTTTGGGTAACCCCGTCCGTCTTTGTGCAACATTAGGGAGCCCCAAAAACCTCTTCGGGTCAACGGGCTTTAGGTTTTGCCATCCCAGAATAAGGGCCAGTCTCCCTCTTTGCCCTAAGAAGTGGGCAACGGCAAATCTCTTTGGAAACACCTTGGCAAGAAAACTGCAGGGACTCTTTTTACCAGGAGTCCAAAAAACAACAACACAAAACCCTGGAAAGTTTATACTAACGAGGTGAAGATTTAACTGTGCAGGGACAATTCATGAGCGATTGCGAAAGCCTGCTTGGTTGTGGCAGCGTATAATTATGAAATTTGTTTGCATGCATTCCCATACATATGTCATTCATAAATCAAACTTCGTTGAGCATTCTAGAGACGACCATTGGTTGAGTCTATAGAAATCCGGACAATGCTACAAGAGAGCAAAGTGAAATGCTTTTGCTCTGTTTACTGGTTGCCCCGATTTTTGCATTCCAAATATTTTATCCCTAACATGGGAATAAAAGGTAAGCGAATATACAAGGTATTCAGTTTGTGGTGTGTGGCCTAACTCATCAGTGATGCTAAGCCACAGTCACCTCTGTTTTTGGCTAGATGTTGTGTCACTTGCCACTCAGGTTCACAAATCATAGTTTGTAATAAAAGCCCCAGAACTGAAAGCAGTGGCTTTCAAACTCTGAATATGATCTTGGGAAACATTCTAAAACATCTTCAAAGTTGCCATTTTCAGTGTGACAGAAAGGTGAAATAGTATGTGAGTGCAAAATAACCATGTTAATACTAATACTAATACTAATCAACACTGTAAAGATCAAGCAGGAGTCCAACTGAATGATTTCACACATGGTTCATGGTTTACTGTTTTAATAATTTCCTGTAATTTCAATTTCAATCTTGGTTAAACTGGCTTAATTTAACATGAATTTAGCCTGTGCATTCCTGGTGTTGTGAATGTGTATTTAAATGTTTATTTTCTGAAGTGACTTCTCAATTTGTCTGAAAAATCATTGTGCCAGTAATCTAATCTAATTTAATCTTTAATCTCAAAGTATACCTGTTAATTGATTTGTTTGATAAATCTAGTCTTCAATACTGTGTTGTTGTTTTTAATTTGCCCTTTGCACCCCTTCTAATTTTTAAGAATTATGGAGGCCCACAAAAGAGTGTTTATTTGTATGGGTTATATTTATCAATATTTACCAAACTAAAAATTATTGTAAACACATTAATAGAATACTTACTAAATGGTCATTATAAATGATATAAATTATAATGATAATAAATATTAAACCATTAAATATTAACAAAAGCACTTTGTCATGAAAACCATACAACTATTTTGTAACAAAGAGAAAAGTAACCTTTTAGTTTTTTGTAAATATTTTCATTTTGATTTTGTAGGCCACTAAGAGGATCTTTGAGGTGAGGGGGCTTGGCATCCTTGGATCACACTTTCAGAAATATTATTTAATTACTTATTGCACCTTATCATTCTTGACAAATGTATCTTGTATTTTTATGTACACTGAGAGCACATGCACCAAAGACAAA
>JANHFT010004252.1:50017-61848 GCA_032467955.1 Pseudoxenodon macrops | reverse complement strand
CTTATCATTCTTGACAAATGTATCTTGTATTTTTATGTACACTGAGAGCACATTCACCAAAGACAAATTCCTTGTGTATTCAATCACAAATGGCCAATAAAGAATTCTATTCTATTCAGCTTTAATGGAGTTGGAATGATGCAGTTTTGCTACCCTTCCTATACTCCTGCTTAGTTTTTTTTTCATTTGCACTATGTTCTTTTTTATCTTCTTGTGATTTAGCATAAAGCAAAAGGAGAAAATCTTCCTTCCCTTTTTCCCAAATACATATCCATTTTAATATGAGTTTACAGAGGAAACAATTATTCTAATATGCTATTACAAAATGAACAGATGGTAGATAGCTGAGATAACCACTAGAATGGAATAACAAATGCTGTGTAGCATTAATTCATTGAGGAACTTACAGAAGGGGGAAGTCATGTTGGATCTGATTAATTTATCTAGAGAAAGATAGTGCATCTCTGCTGTAGTTCAATCTCAGTTATGGAAACTATACTGGCTCTCTAAATCCTTGTAGATTCTTTAAGACCTCCAAAATTTATTACATATTTAGAACTCTAATGCAAAAGAAGAAGGATTATTTATTAAACACATAGCTGAAATGTAATTATATTCACTTTATTTAAATATAAATGTCATCAAATTAAATTGTACACTGTTGTCTAACATTGTAGTAGTGTATTGTAGTGGTTTTCCGAGGACTTGTTTCAGAGACTAATGCCATCAAAAACCAAGGCTTGGCTCACATGTTGTACTTAACTGGGAATTTTACCAAGGTTTGCAGAATTATGCTATGCTATATCTAATTGAATGCCCAATTCAATTTGGTTTATAGAATATACTCTGCTAAACCAGTGATAAAAATGCTGTGATTTAGGGTGAAGTTGGTCTTCAGTTTATACATGATCCAGCCCATTGGGAAACCCAGCTGTGAATACATGCATTTTTAAAAGACTGCCTCCTACATGTCATGCATTTGGTAGCAATATTCCCATAAGAAAGATGTGTAGCCCTGCCTAATTAAGGAATACTCTAGGAATAAAAAAGGAATTACTGTTTTTTACAATGAGATGGAGAACTTTTGCTCCTTTTGATACTGCTGAATTATAGCTCTTTGTATCGGTCACCACTGGGCTTGCTGGCAGGGGTTACTGGAAGTTATCATTCAGCTGCATCTGGAGGATTACAAGTTCTCCCCACCCTGGTTAATGATATCGTTGGGTCTTTTTCAGGTTTAGTAATATTGGCAACAACAAACTTTCAAACTATTGTTACTGCAGTTGTCATTTACTAATTTCTAAGATTTATACACTACTGTGGTCTGAACAGCTCTTAGGAGTTTGTAATTATCTACTTTTGCTGGAGAACTTTAAAAACATGGTGCTTATCAGAATATAACGTTATGATATATCACGCACACACATACACTGTGTTTCCCCTAAAATAAGACCTCCATGAAAATATTTAAATGCATGCGCGGCCAGTCCCCACCATTGCCTCTGCTTAGGGTTAGGGAGACAGAGCTGGAAATTAGGTAAGATGGCAAGAGGAGCCCCGTCTTGCTCCACATGCCCCAAAATAATAATACCTCCCTGAAAATAAGGCCAAGCGCTTATTTCAGGGTTAAAAAAATATTTTCGGGGAAACACTGTGTGTGTGTGTGTATGTGTGTGTGTATGATACATTATGGCGTGCATAAGTGCACCAATGTGTCTACTGTCCCTGTCCTACTGTCTCCATTAATTTGTACCCATTCATATTTATGTATATACTTATCTTTTACATGTTTGACAGATAGATAAATAAATAAATAAATAATCTCTTTCCTCATAACATTGGATAGATTAGCCAAGGTATTGACACCTTTTTTGCATGTACATATCTGTCCCATTGCTGCTGTTATGATATACCAAATTATAAACTGATCCCAGAGGTTATGTTTGCGGTACATACTTGGCTAAAACATAATTGCTTGATTGTGTAATTTGCATTTATAGTAAAATAGAAAACTTGATTTGATTTTAATGATTCTGTTATTTGTGTATACAGCAAGATCTCAAACTATGAGGTCCTTCAGTTCTAAGGCAATTATGTCTGTGAATAAACGTGCCTGGAAAATTAGATGTCCTTATTATCACCATCCCTTCAGTATATACCTGTTCTCCCTTTCCATCCCAGTCCTCTGGAAACCAGGAGAGGATTGAAGGGGAGGAAATCCTCACCCGCTCTGGGTCTGACTAAATACTGAAAGGGAAACAAAAACTTTGTAGCTCAGCCAAGCTGAAGTGGGTAAGAGAAGGTCACCAGTCAATTCCAGGATTTAAACAAAAATCAAAAGAACATAGGAGTCCACACATAACACACAGCCGAAGAAGATAAAATACACATACGCACACACAGCTCCATAACTTTCAACCTAACTTGACATAAACTGTCATCCAGGATTCCAGCCAACTTTTTCTCAACTCACTTCCAAACTCTTTCCCCATTTCTACAACCTGACAGATTCCCCATCTTTTCTTCGATTGGCCCTTTGAGCACATAAGGCTGGCTTGTAATTTAAAGGGCTGGCTCTGCCCCCTACACAGCCTACAAAATAGGGATTTAAGTAGTTATGTGTGATGTAAGTATTGTTGAGATCTTTCACTGTCACGTCCAAAAATATTTGGCACAGGTGCCTTAAATGCATGCAAATGTAACTGAGAAATGAATAGCTATTTTATTTCATGATCAAATCATTATACATTTGGCATCCTTAGAAGCCAGTGGAAAAAATATATAACAATAGGAATGCAAAAAGCATGTATTCTTCTACAGATAAAATTTACAAATATGAGAAGCCACAGATGTACAGCACCATTACGTCATCTGAGACTTAAGAATTTTAAAGGAACTAATATGGTGTTAAATAAAGAGCTAAAAATACTATTTCTTAATGAGTGGGTTCACACTTTGTATCAAGTCATAATTTAGGATTTGACTTAGCAAGTTGATTGAAAAGAACCTTTAATGTTTTGTAGTCCGTGATTTATTGCTTAGCATAAAAGTAGCAACATTTATATATGGGTGTGGATTGTACTTTTCATTGTAAAAGAAAACTAACTGCCTGAAGGCTTCAAGGTTACACTAGTTACATCACTGAGGATAAACCGAAATGTTCAGCCACATTTCAGTGTTGTTACCTGAAGCACTGATGTGTTTCATTGGTATAGATTGAAATAGATGCATTAAACATATCAAAGCATTAACCTTGGGGACTACGGGGTTCCTGCCTCTAGCTTAGCATGTTAGTAAATCCAAACAACTGTTTTATTCCGTCAGTCATTGAATAGGACATGAAGCTCATTCTTTTCAGTGTTTATAATACAGCATTGCTTTAAGAATACAGTGACTTGATAACTTATGATTTGCTGAATAAACTAAATGGTGTCACAGAACACACTAAGACAGTGATGGCTAAACTTTTTCACCTTGCGTGACAAAAACGACAGCACGCGTGAGCCAGTGCGTGCACACGTGCCAGCAAACAACTTCCCACGCACAGTGCGTTGCACATGCGCCCCCCTCCCATTGGGCTGTTTTTCGCCCTCCCAAGGGGTTCAGAAGCCTCCTGAAGGCAAAAAACGCCCCTATGGGCAAACTGGAAGTTCAGGAACGGACTTCCAGTTTGCCCATTGGGCTGTTTTTTACCTTCCAGAGGGTTCAGGGAAGCCTTCTGAAACCACCGGAGGGTGAAAAACTGCCAAAAATCGAGGCTGAAAATCAGAAATGGCTCCATGTGCCACCTGTGGCACACGTTCCATAGGTTCGCCATCATTGCACTAAGACATAAACAAAGTCTGCAAATCGCAATACTTTGAACAACTTTCAAAATAACTATGATACAGTGAGATGTATGAACCCAACTATTCACTTTGCTGCGATTCTGTTACCTTCCTCAGTAAGAAGTCAGTTTCAAATTCCAAACTTTGCCATCTCATAACCAGTATCTCCTTCACCTCCAAAACAAACTGGAAGACTTCCTGAGATTCTGAAATCCATCACAGAATAATGTGTCAGAGGAAAAGAAAAATGAGAGAGAACAAAGCTTCAGAGATACTACGTAGTATGATAAGTAGCATCCCGCTTCAAGGTAGAGTTTGGAGATTCTCAGTTTGAAAGGGGTTTTGTTAGTCACAAGTGCTACAAAGTAGTTTCTGAATTCCTTCCATTAGAGAATTGGAAGAGGTAATGATCAGTATCTAATTAATGCTTGATACAAGTTCTAATAGTTACCACAGAAAAAGAGGAAGAAGTCATTGCCTGAAGAAGTGAGATAGAGAAACTGTCTTGGTGCGGAGTCACTCAGAGCAATAATTTGTTTTCTTGTCTTGCAAATTAATAGCAAGGGCAGCATGGAGAAGCAGCCATCAGTTAAATTGCCTGTGTCACTGAAGACTATTTGCCTTCCTGTAGATTTTGAAGATTGAATTTAAAAATGAAAAGGACTTAAAATAGCTGCCATCTAGAACAAAATCAGCAATTGAGCAATGGTTACTGTTCCTAGTTGTCTTTCCTAGATTATTGCCATTCCAAGCAAGCAATTTGTAAATGTTTATAGAAGATGCTAAAGACACTGTTGCATTATCACGGTTGCAAACTGGTTGAGATGCCATTGCAAGTACGGTTAATCCTCAAATTATGACGGTAATGGAGCCAGCCCATTATAGTTGTAAGTCATAATGTCAAATGGGTTGATCATGTGACCCAATTTTACGATGTCTTTTTGCGGCAGTCGTATTGTGAAAGAGGCAGTTGTAAGTGCAAATGCTATGGTGGTTAAGCGAATCCATTGTTTGCTATGACCTGTTTTGCTGAAAACACAGAAGTGATGGTTTTCTGCAAAACTTCCATAAAATGTGGTCATGTGGTTCCAACCACCATAAATAGAGTGATATTGCTAAGTACCTGAAGTGTGGTCACATGACTGAGGAGGTGATCATTGGAATTTCAGGTCCGACTCCATTTTCAGATAGGTTGTAATTTTGACCGGTTGCTAAAAGCAACCATTCGTAAATTGGGAACTACCTGTAGTGAGAGTTAAGTCTTTGGGATGAATCTTCATGGGTTGGCAGTGGTATGATAAAGCACTTCAGCCTTACAAGTTGGTGCAGTCAACATATGTCTCGTTAACTGCACCAACTTAATTTCTGAATTCAGGTTTAATTTTCATTCCATGGAATTGTGTAGGACTCAATGAAGTGTTGTTTGTTTTCTCTCTAATGTATTGTGCAATCCTGCTATTGTAGTTAGTAGATTGTGTTTTATGGCTTAAAGTTAATTCGCTAATTCATAATTTACAAATCACAGAAACTTAAAGCAAGATTCTTTGTTTTCTTCTTTTAAGGGAAAAAAAAACCCCTCTAGGGTTCTGCAAGAGAGTTTCCGTGAGAGACTAAGGAAGAAAAAAACTAAAGTGCAGTCCATTTTCTGTCACCAGAGTTCTGCCTCTTGATCGGAGACTCTGTTGTTGTTGTTGTTGATTTAAGTACCAAGTTTCATTGAAACTGAAACTTTTGAGAATCCTTGCTTAAAGCAATTTGTGAACCTAGTAGTTAACATGACAGATGAGGAGGAAAGGTAGTAGTTTATGACAGTACATTGGAGTTCTTTTAAAAAAAGGTTACATTGCTATGTGGGATAGATTTATTTTCCCAAAGTAATCAGCAGCTTCTTTTGGTTGGTTTATTTATTTATATTTATATTAGATATTATATTAAATATTTGTGCTTTACAGATAGTCCTTGACTTACAACAGTTCATTTAGTAATTTTTCGGAATTATAACACCACTGAAAAAAATAATTTATGAGCGTTTTTCACACTTATTGGTGTTGTAGCATCCCCAGGGTCATGTGATCAAAATTCAGACGCTTGGCAGCTGGTTCATATTTGTGATGGTTACAGTGTCCTGGGGTCACGTGATCCCCTTTTGCGACCTTCTGACAAGCAAAGTCAATGGGGAAGCTAGATTCACTTACTAAATTAACAACTGCAGTGATTCATTTAACAACTGTGGCAAGAAAGGTCGTAAAATGGGACAAAACTCACTTAACAATTGTCTTGCTTAGCAACATACATTTTGGTCTCAATTGTGGTTGTAAGTCAAAGACTATCTATATATTAAGTGTTGGTTTAGACAGTGCTGTATACATCTAGATGGACTAGGGTTTGAACTAACTTAGTTCACACAATATGCTAAACCAAAACCAAATGCATTGTGTCTTAGGGCTATGACAGTGAACCTAAGACATGTTTCACAGGTGATGTTCCATGTCATTTTTGGTGACATGCCCTTTGGAGAAAGTCCTGCCTTCAGACTGCTTCTAGAGCCTTCCAAAAGCATACAAGAACAGGGCAGGCTTTCCCTCTATTTTTGCCGATAGCAAGGCTACACAAGAGCATTTTCCAAACTTTCTAGGCCTCCTTCGACCTGGAGCTGCTTTGGATAGGCATTTTGAAAAATATTGTTATTTAAGTTAATAAGTGTATATATCCAGTTATTGAATGCATTAAAATGATTGATTACTCTGTTATGAATTGTTTCTCTTTTTCCCCCAGTGACACACTGGTCAAAAGAATCAAGATAGGCATTCAGGATTTCTCCATCACTGGTTTAGTGTAATAATCCCAGCAGGGATTGTTCAGTGTACCTGTAGGAAAACGTCATTTCACTTAAACCCAGATTATTTTTTTAATGTTACAAAGAATCAGTGTGGACAAGGGAAGCTGTCTTCCTGGGGTATAAAGGTGCAAAAAAAATGCATTATCTGAAGTGAACAGTGCCCTAAATCTCTTGTAATCTCTCTTTCTACTTGCCAGCACTAAATATAACTACTAAGTGCAGTGGAAAGACAAATTAATTATTTTGATGTGATATTCTTTATAATATTTTAAAAATATGCAGGCAGTTCCCTAGTTTAAGAACAAGTTCTGTTCAAATTCAGACTTTTAATTCAAATTTGTAAGTCGGATCTTATCTCTATGAACAGACTATGTATTACTAAAAATGGTGGATGGCATTCTGCTTCCTTGAGCCGACCAACCAGTGAAGCCACACAATGAACCACTGAAAATATGTATATTAAAAATATGTAACTTCATTAAAAATACCATACAGCTTCAGCAGTCCATTGGCTGGATTCCATTTTAGAGTAATTGGCATTATTAATTGAGTAATTATTTTTTTCTCTTAGGGAAGGGAATAACTAGGTTTATAGATCTGTTGATGTATAGTATGATTTGTAGCTGAAGAATGCTGGCTTTATATCTAGCAACAAAATGTTGCTGCTTCCAAAAATAGTGCATGCAACATAAGGAAAGTTTAAGGCAAGAAAAAGTAATCTACATTTTTTTCTTGCTGCTCAGTCAAGATCTGCTAATTGTTGGCAATGCTAAAGGAAGAAATAAGGAAGTGAGAACTAGTTCTAACTTTATTGTTAATCAATGTCTCTTTACTTCAATATAAGAAATTTAGCCAATAAATCACAACAGATTAATATTTTACATTCAGAGTAGCAATAGCTCTTGAGCCCGTGGAATATGTTTTATCTTTTTCAAGCAGCTCAGATAATTTTACAAGGCAGAGAAGTATTAAAACAAAAATCCTTGGGATTCTTGGCTTTTGTGAAGTGTACATATGCCAGTTCCTGTATCCTGATGCTCCGTTTAGGATTTGTATTTAACCTTTAGTGGAAAATAATTTCGGGTAAATTGATGTTACTTACTTCTTTCCCCAAATAGCAAAAAACATCCTGCTAGTTTCACTCTCAACTGCTTCATATCCCCACACATCCATAAGGTGTTTTGTACCTTTTTTTTTTGTTTCCAAATTACTTTTACCAGATTGTCACAATAGTGTAATGGTTATATGCCACTTTCAAATTTCTGCAAGTGTTTTCTTAAAAAAATCTTCCTTGCCATTGTTCAGTAATGTCTTTTGGAACAAATTAAGGAGTTTTAACTAGAGACGACTTGTTTTTAGATTTACACATATTTGTGAATTAACTAGAAACTTACTTACCAAAAGGAGGACCATATTCATTCTCTGAACTCTTGCTTTTCTATACCTTTTCTGTGCCATATCTATGAAAACTGAGCAGTTGTCCAATTGACAACAGGTTGTTGGCATTATTGACAAAAAATAATGACACAGGATCAGCTGGCTTTGGTAAATGAAATAGGCATGGTTGGTGGATACAGTCTTGCTGTAATGGAGATGAATAGACTACAGAAAAAAGATTGCCTTTTCAGTCATTATGGATTACAATTTTCAATTGGGTGAATATCGACATGGAGTGTTGCAAGATGTATCTAAAGCAGATATGCTATTAAATGAGATTATCTGAAGTATCTTGTATTAGAACTATAGTGATGTAGTGATATGGGCCCAACATCCCACAGTTACTGTTTTACAGATTCTTACTGCAAAAAATACTATAGTTTCCTAGGCTGCATATTGCAGCTACTAATAAGAAAACAATTGGGCTGAATAAAGCCTTCTTTTTCTAATTTCATTTTCAGTATTTTATTTTTTAAATTTGCAATGAAAGCTTCATTTCCCTTCTGTTTTTCCTCTTTGTATTGGCTAAGCCAGTCTCCTTAAAGAAACAAATTCTTAGATTCAACATGGGTTCCAGCTGCTCAGAAAATTAGCAGCCAAGTTGCTTTGGGAGATTCTGCCTCTCTTGAATGGTGAAAGATGACTGTTTTCCTCTCCCTCCTCACTTTAAGTGGTGTGAAAGCGTCTGGTTATGCTGCATTGCTCATTTTATGTTGGACAGTGATAAATGAGCAGCAGGAACACAAACAGAGAATTTGGTTAGAAATGCTGCTCTAGTTGGCAGGTTGGCACTATTCACTGTAGCCAATACCACTGTTGGTCTTGTTATTTACATTGGCTGGCCTAATCTGTACTCTGTCGAAACCCCCTTCGGTTGTACTAGCTAATTTTTGCAACTAGATGAGACTGGGAGAGCCATGGGAACACATACGACTAAATGAGTATCTATCCAACAGATTATATATGTAAGAGAATTCAGTGAGTAAATGCTTATTTCCTATACGGCCACACTTGGAATACTGCATTCAGTTTTGGTTGCCACGATGTAAAAAAGACATTGAGACTCTAGAAAGAGTGCAGAGAAGAGCAACAAAGATGATTAGAGGACTGGATGCTAAAACATATGAAGAACATTTGCAGGAACTGGGTATGTCTAGTTTAATGAAAAGAAGGACTAGGGGAGACAAGATAGCAGAGTTCCAATATCTCAGGAGTTGCCACAAAAAAGAGGGAGTCAAACTATTATCCAAAACACCTGGGAGTAGGACAAGAAACAATGGGTAGAAACTAATTAAGGAGAGAAGCAACTTACAACTAAGGATACATTTCCTGACAGTTAGAACAATCAGTAGAACAACTTGCCTCCAAAAGTTGTGAATGCTCCAACACTGGAAGTTTTTAAGAAGATGTTAGATAACCACTTAACTGAAGTGGTGTAGGGTTTCCTGCATAAACAGGGGTTTGGACTAGAAGACCTCTAAAGTCCCTTTCAACTCTGTTATTCTATTCTATTCAATAGCAATAGCAGGACCGTTAGTAACTTGGTGGCCCAGTTTGCTGGAACCATTAGTGACCCGGGCCTGTCATGCCCCTGAGCCAGTTCTCTCGGCAGCCCTGTAGGTGCCGCCATCTTGTTTTTTGCTTCTGCGCATGCACTGAGAATGTGCATGGCACACAAGGTGCGTGCACGGACGCAGCACGTCCCTGACAGAACCGGCAATAAGAAGATTCGGAACCCACCTCTGCCCTCCTCTTACTATTTTCCCCACAACAACACCCCTATGAAGGGAGTTGGGCTAAAAGAGTGACTGGCCCAAAGTCACCAAGCCAGCTTTCATGATTAAGGCAAGCCTACAACTCATCACCTCCCACTTAACCAGCCTGGAGACTTAATCAATAGACCGAACTGGCTCTCTTTTATAATTTTATTATAAATTTTAAAATGTATTATTCTATAATTTCTCACATTATGCATTAATGTTGGACTTGTAGGGATTTTTTTTTTAAATTAAAACTTGCAAGATTTGCTTAACAGTATAGATTTTTAAAGGAGTGCAATATAAAGAAATATGATTATTGCTTTTTTGGCTTGGCACTGGTATTAAATAATAGTACTTTTTGTATTTCCTGTGGATAGCTATATTTCTGATTACTACTTCCTCTGCTCTTCTTCATACAGAAAGTGGAATTTCTAAATATCTGTATTATGTAGCAAATCGTTTGCCTCAAAATCTGAGGGCTTTTTAGTACATGAAGGAAACTTCACACAAACCTTTACTCAACTGAGTAAATGCGATTATGGACTTTTTCTCATTTTTCAACCCTTTTATTTTGTTGACATTTGTCTTGAATTATTTGCGCGCAACGTTTTTGCTTTTCCTGTTGAAGGAACCAAATAATTTTGATCTTTCTGGGAATAAATGAGGAATGGAGGCAGGGGTAGAATTGGCATGCCATCTGGAAGCCCACAAATCTAAAAGTATACTTTCCTCACTAACTGGCAGAGCAAAAATATACTTTGCACACCCACTAAACCATTGCCAGGGCCTAGAATACATAACACATGACCAGTCACTGATCGTTTAAAATAATCATTAGTGGATCATATAGCTTTTAATTAATTAATTAATTAACCCAACCATCTTTTAATTCATATTGTTGTACTTTCATTGATTATTTGTATTGCTTTACAAGTGGTCCTTGACTTACACTCACAATTGAGGCCAAGCTTTCAGTTGCTAAGCAAGACAAGTGAGGTTTAAGTGAGTTTTGTTCACTTGATGACCCTTCTTGCCAGAGTTGTTAACTGAAACACTGCAGCTGTTAACTTAGTAACACAGTTGTTAAGAGAATCTGGCTTCTCCATTGAATGTACTTGTCAGAAGGTTGCAAAAGGGTGATCACATGACCCAGCGGCGCTGCAACTATCATAAATACATACCAGCTGCCAAACATCTGAATTTTGATCACATGACCATGGAGATGCTGCAATAATTGTAAGTGTGAAAAAGGGCCATAAGTCACCTTTTTTCAATGCCGTTGTAACTTCAAACTTTGAATGGTTGTAAGTTGAGAACTACGTGTATTATAGTTGTGTTTACATTTTTATCCTTTTTTTTCTTCATTTTATTCTTGAAAGCTGCCCCGAATAGCTTCAGGGTAAGATGGGCAGCAAATAAATTTTAAAAAGTAATGAAATATCGAATTTCCATCGGGACAAAGGACTTTTTTGTAGGGTTTGTGCTAATATTTTAACTGATCCAAGTCAGTAAAGCCCAGGAATTCTGAATTTATTATACAATCATAGTTTGTAAATTCAGCACTGTATTTGCTATTACCTTCTTACATTTCTGTTCTTCACCAATAAGGGGATTTCATTCCTGAAAAGCAGTCTTAGCTCAAATGGCATGAATGACAAGGTCCAACGGATGGAGTCCCTTTAGGTGCATAAAACTTTTCCTTTAATCTGATAAAACCACTAATGCTAGACTCACGTTAAAGACATTAGAATGTCTCCCATTGAAATATGAGCCTCGGGGTACAGCAGGGCTAAGTCTAAGGTATAACATTACCTTAAGTGAATGGTCCTTACATGTAATCAGAAATACAGCACAATATGCATATTCTTTCATTGCAACTGACCAACTTTCCTTTCAGGTTACCCAGACTTCAAAGTTTATAAACAGCCATAAGAAGAGAGATATTTCTCTATCAAAAGAATCCCGTAC
>JANHFT010004251.1:23014-33229 GCA_032467955.1 Pseudoxenodon macrops | reverse complement strand
CGAACTGCTAGGTTGGCAGAAGCTGGGACAAGTAATGGGAGCTCACTCCATTACACGGCGCTAGGGATTCGAACCGCTGAATTGCCCACCTTTCTGATCGACAAGCTCAGCCTCTGAGCCACGGCGCTCCCTAACTTTCTTTCAACCACTGCTTATTTGCTTAGCCTCAATTTTAACAGCGAACTGTGCCAGTCGGGTTGAACAAGGATAAACGATGTTCAAGCAGAAACCGTATCTGCTTTACCAAAAGAAGAAGAAAAGAGATTAAAATAGGTCTTCAGTTCCTCTTAAGAGAGAGCTGTTAAGAGGTGTTGAGGCACCCTAAGCCCTATTGCTAGGTCATCCATCCGGAGAGAAAAGGGGGGGGGGGAAGGCTGGTTGGTTGGCTGATTTACAACACTGTGATATTACCGCTTTTGCAAATCCAACTTCCTTTTCTGAAATTCTGCTGCCCGTATGTGCCTAATGGCACAAAGGTCAGTTGTGCACGCACACAAATAGTCTTGCCATCCAAATTCACACCAAGCAAGCAGCCCAGGACCCACTTTGCAAATGTTGTGCCAATGAGAAGCACTTAAAATAGTTCAATGGTTTTGATGCAAATGGACTTGAACAAAGGATTTGTTTCTTGGTATCTACAGATAGGCATAAAAGAGGGAGGGAGGGAGGAAGGAGGAGAGAGAGAAAGAGAGAGATTGTAACTTCCTTTCTCAGGCAAATAGATTCATCAAACTGTCATTTGCACAGCTATTTGTGATATCTAAATGACTAAGGCCCATTCAATCTGTCTGCATTCAAGTCTCAATTGCTCCTGACTCAGGTAACAAGAGACAGATAGCAATCAGCCATGGAGGTTTGCAGGCGTATTAAAAACCTTTAAAAGAAAATCGAAAGAATTAATACTAGATGGCGAGCAAGTTACTTGGGGACAAAGTGCCTGCTATTTACTGGAAAGGAAGTCAGGGAGAAGAAGAAAAAAAAAGAGAGAGGATTGGATTCAAGAGTTTTACAAGAAAGCAATCTGAACCCTGCCATATAAAACCATTTTCCCCCCCTGAAGATCAAAATCTCATCAATGTTCCCAAGATATACATTTTGGAATAGATTTCTTCTAACAAAAACGCATTCTGCAAAGCAAAACATTATCTTTTATTGGAAGCAATGCCTCTGGCCTCCACAGGCCCAGAGTCAGTGGATGGCTAAAATTGTAGAAACCTTTTTTGGAAAAGTGTATTTTTGATGGCTAATAATACCACTTTTTGGGGGGAGTTTCAAGATACAAGATATTCCACTGCTGGAATGGCCTGGGAATAGCCCAGATCTTAACCCAATTGAAACTCTATGGAGCCGACTAAAGAAACTTGTTAGTCAGAAGCGACCCAGCAATAAAACCCAGTTAATAGAAGCCATCATTCCATCTTGGTTTCACATGAGAACAGCTGCAGAACTAAAAGGCTTAGTTCACTCCATGGGAAGACGTTGTAAGGCAGTAATTCATGCTAAAGGTTACCCAACTAAGCATTAACTGACACGGTGATCGTTTTTGTATGTCTTGTTTTTTTCTATGGTGATCCTTTTTGTATATCTCCTTTTTTCTACGTGTTTCACTTTTCTTCTTTATGCTGTAACTGCTAGTCTAATAGCAAATCCTTCATAAAAGGTATTGCATTACATTCAGGATTAAATTATCTTTCCATTGATATATAATTGTATGGCACTACTCCCCCAAAAAAGTAGCGTTATTAGCTAGTTTTAGAAAATACACTTTTCCCAAACGGTTTCCACAATTTTGGCCACTGCTGTAACCCGGTTCAACTATGGGGTTCTTGAGTTTCTCATCGGTGCTCTGAGAACCCCAAAACCCCAATAATTGATTTATCTGGCTTATTTGCTGCTTTACATGTTTACTCTAAGCAGGAACTGATCACTGTCGCTTATATTTGATTAGTTCTACATAAGATTGCTCTAGGTGTTGGGTTAGAAAGGAAAAAAAGGCTGGAAAAGTTTAAATTGCTAACACCTTCGACAAAAAAAAAATAGTGCAGCATTACGGTATTTTATTTGTTTTATTTAGCCATCTGATTCTTCTTAGCCACCTTAGAATTAGATTTTACTCCTTTTTTTTTCAGTAGTCTTTTAAGGATGCCTCCATTTCTTCTAAATATATGCATCTGACCATAGATATAAATGTGTTTTGTGATTTGTTTGATTTTGCAATAAAGTGAACTCTACTGCTATTAATTTATTCTTTAAAGTTCCAATTTAAAACTTTTAAAAAAACACATGCCATTCAGTTATTTGATAAATGGAAGCCAGATATAAAAATTGGGGCGAGGGGAGGTTGGTAACAACTATGGAGTTAGGCACTTTGATATAGAAATGTCAGATCTGGGTTGCAAACCCTTGGATGATCATTAGGTGGCAGCATAGTGATACCAACCAACTTCTAACTGTTTGCTGCCATCTGTTGATCTCCTAGTATTTTGCAGCTCACATACAATAATCTTTTTGTAATATTTATTTAAAAGAAAGGTTAATTACAGCTAAGTAAGGAAATTGTCATTTTTTCTTTGCATTTATAATTTAGCTTGATAGAAGAATCATTAAGTTATTGAAAACCTTGAACACTGTTTTATGGGCCCATTAAAACTATTGCTATCCTGTAGAAAATGATTTTTGTTCCTTTTAAGTGTCCTTCACAGATACCATCATAACAGTGAATGCCAAGTAAAAGCAGTAAACCGTAATGTATTTAAATTTCTCTGTGTCTCTCCCTGAAGTGGTGAAAATGTTACTTTGAGGATTACTGTATTTCTAGTCTGGCAATACATTGGTTTGGGTTTTGTGTTCCTTGAAATTGTCTTATTCCATATAAGATACAATTTATCCAAAGGAAACAGAATTTGTTTACTGCTTTTACTTGTTTTGTAAGAATGCCGATGCTTTCTTTTGTCTAGTTCAATGAATAGAAAGACTAATGATAGTAGTTTTCCAATATCTATGGGGTTACCACAAAGAAAAGGGGTCAACCTATTTTCCCAAGCACCTGAAGGCAGGACAAGAAACAATAGATGGAAACTAATCAAGGAGAGAACAATTAATCAGTGGAACTGCTTACTTTCAGAAGATATGTGTGCTTTAACACTGGAGGTTTTTAAGAAGAGATTGGACAACCATTTATCTGAAATGTGTTTGAATATTAGTAGTTTGGGTTGGTAGTTAGGCTGTTGGTTTGAGCAATTTGGTTGCAAACATTTCATCACCATTTGAGGAGACATTGTCAGTGCGTTTTGAGTTGTGTTCGTCTGTCAACACAGGTCTTTAGATACCTTTTTATGAAATACAAATTAGTCTGAATGTTGTTTGTTCGGATATTACTGAGTCATAAGATATTTCTGAGTCAACAAACAAAAATTCAGACTAATTTGCATCTCATAAAAAGATAACTAAAGACCTGTGTTCTGATAGACAAGCACAACTCAAAACTCACTGATAATGTCTCCTCGAATGGTGATGAAATGTTTGCAGCCAAATTGCCAAGCTCGGAGCTGAAACCAACAGCCTAAGCATTTATCTAAAATGATAAAGGATTTCTTGCTTGAATATGTTGGGCTAGAAAACCTGCAAGGTCTCTTCCAACTCTGTGTTATTCTGATCTTTCTTTCCATTGTCCTTTTTAATTTTATGGATTTCTCCCTCTTTCAACATTTTTACGTTATTCTTAATAAGGAAAAGAGCTGCGTTCGTCTTAATTTCTGCCATCCTTAGAGCATTCTATGCTTATATTCCTTAAAAATGGGTAGAAGTAACGAAACCTGCTCAATCTTAACTCAAACTATTTTGGTAACTTGTACCAAACCCTTTTCCTTCGTAATCTTCTCTTCATGATGATGGCTAATAATTTCTAGTTTTCAGTTACGAGCACTTGGATAAAATACATTTTCATGTTTACACTGCGGAAAAAGCACGCTGTTGCTTTTTTTACTGACCACTCTTTTAGCTTTTAAACGTTTACAGCTTAAATTATAGGTCATGCAATATGCTATTTATATGTCTGGAAACTTAATTTGAAGCTTCTTACATTTTCCCCAGCGCTGCTTGTCCTCATCTGGGGTTGAACAAATTGGCAATTGTCATTATTCCTGTTGGAGCTATTACTGTTTTTCAGCTTTTACTAACATACTTGTATGCTATACAAAACATATTTATGAAGTGCCACTTGTGTTACAATAGCTCAGCGTTGTGGGCCCTTGACAATTGTATAAATCTTAACAGTACTGGCTTTACTGTTAACAGTGTTGATGACTTGCCGACTAAATTTACATCAGCAAGTTTCTGATTTAAAGCTGTATCTCATCTGTCATCTGCTCTAAATTTAAATCAGTAAATTTAAATTTAAATCAAATTGAAATTGAAACTGTGTGAGAGCAGAGAAAATAGCCAGTGGTTAAAAACGAAGCATTTATTCTTGGATCGCACGAGAGTCAGTTTGGTGTGTTTGTTAAGCTGGTGGCTTAGAAACCAGGAGACTGAGTTCTAGTCTTACCTTGGCATGAAAGCTATCTGGGTGACTTTGTGTCAGTCATCAGGGGATGGTGAGTTCTAGTTCCACTTTGGGAATGAAAGTTAGCTGGGTGACTTTGGGCCAATCATTAGGAGATGGTGAGTTCTAGTTCCACTTGAGGCATGAAAACCAGCTGGGTGACTTTGGGCCAACCACCAGGAGACGGTGAGTTCTAGTTCCACTTTGGGCATGAAAGCTAGCTGGGTGACTTTGGGCCAATCACTAGGAGACGGTGAATTCTAGTTCCACTTGAGGCATGAAAGCTAGCTGGGTGACTGGGCCAATCACTAGGAAATGGTGAGTTCTAGTCCTACCTCAAGCATGAAAAACGATTGGGTGTCTTTGTGCTAGTTACTCCCTCTCTTAGTAAATAAACGATCTCCCATTTTCATTCAGGCTTTGAGGTAACTTCATTTTATTGCCTTCCTAATTAATGATTGACGTATTCCATGGCTGAGACGAGAAATCTAGTGTTAACTTTGGTCTAAGTCTGTGTCTCATTCACCCGCTTTCTCCTTTCTGTGGTTAATTGCCAGTAACTGGTTTTAAGGCATAACGAGGGGAATGGAACAAATTGACCTAGTTCAAAACTTTGGATCTCAGCACCTAACATTTATTATCCCTGGATCAGCAGGAAGTGGGAAAGCAACTTCTGAAGCTCTGCAAAGCGAAAACTCTTTAGTTTTATCCTGTTTCAGGAATTGAAGGTTGTTTTTAACCTTTTAGCTCTGCGTCCCACTCCATAACAATGGTGCTTTATTTTGAAATGTTTACAACCAATAGTCTATGATGCTTTTAGATCCTCACTTCTCAAATATCGGTCCACGTAAAATTAGCTGCATATCTAACAGTCCCTCTGCTTATTTTCCTCACAACAATCCTGCGATGTAGGTTGGGTTTAGCATCACTTCACTTCAAGCTATATCAGGGGTCGGCAACCTTAAACATTCAAGGAGCCACAAAGGCTTCTTGTTCAATTCTGGAATCAACCGGAAGTCCACTTCCTCCCGCCATAGACTCTCCTCCTAGCGGGGCATCCTTTTTCCTCTGCCGACCGGAAGTCCGGTCCCTCCCCCCATAGAGTCTCCTCCTAGTGCGGCATCCTTTTTCCTCTACCTGTCCTAACCGAAAGCCCTATCAATTGTGGATCTGACTTGCAACAGGGAGCCGCAGCATAGGGATGAAAGAGCCACATGCGACTCCAGATCCACGAGTTGCCGACCCCTGGGCTATACCTAAGGGCGGAAAATTCATTCTCTCTAGCATCCTAAGTTGTGCATCAAAGTGGCTTCATGTGCACCTTTATCCATAAGCCACGCTGAAGAATGTTGGTTTGGTCATCCATTCTCTCAGCTTAAATGTATGCTCACCTTTATGAGCATAAAATTGTATATATTCAACACCCAATCATCCGCACATTGATCCGTTCAATGTTTGAACTCCCCATGTATCTAAATGATAGCAATTGAGCAAATATTCCAAATATTTTTTAATGCCGTATCAATTAGCCTTTGCAGACCTATATATTTTCCACACCATTAAAAGCGACTATTTTGAGTGGTGCGGTGGCCTAGAGGTAGAGCTCTCGCCTCACAACCAGGAGGCTTTGAGTTCGATCCTAGGTAGAGGCAGATATTTCTCTCTCTGGGCACAATGAGAATATATCTGCTGAAAATAACTCCGCATTGGCAACACTCAGCTCCATTCAGTTGCCCAGACTCCACCCCGCAAGGGATTTATGGGGTCGTTAAAAGAAGATGATTAAAAGTGACTATTTTCCTGTTAGGTGCAAGTCATCCTTGTTGTATAGGGTTGTATCTGCACCTTTTCTGCCATGGTTTTGCTTTTCTTGAACTGTAACCATACATTAAAAAAACAAACATAATTTCAAAAGCTAATAATGACTAAAGCTATAAAAAAATCTATATACACAATTAGTTCTCTAAACAAATTGGGAGTTTCAGTATTCATAAAATACTGGTATGGAACGGAGAGGAATGTTAAAAAGAGGCTTTTTGGGGAGTGCTAAGAACTTTAGAAATGGAAAATTGGGCTGCATCAGACAATTCCTGCTCGCCATTGTCTACTGAATGATTGTTATCTAATGTACATCTCTTGATTAAAACAGCACTTTGCAATTACTGGATTTGCAATAACTGAAGTTCTGGTTTTTCCCCTCCTTTAAATAGGTACCTGTCAGATGAAGGGATTGAGGCTTGCGCAAACTCATCTGAAAAAGTCAACATCAATGATATTATCCTGATTGCAGTTAATGTAGGTACAATTTGTGAATTTTTAAAAATTATACTTAACTTGGGTCCTGTGCTCATTTGTTAGTTAGATTTTTAAATACACTAAACTTGCTCTAAAAATGAAAATGTTCTAGGCTGGTACTATACAGAGTTATTTTATTTTTCCAAATATTTATTAGCCTTTTGTTCTGTTTCCACTTACACCTGGTCAGTCATATATTTTGTAGTTAAATATAAAGCTATATTAAGTGAAGATATATTTCTGAGGGAGGGAGGGAGGAAGGAAGGACCAAATCTGTTTAGAATTTCTTTAGAAGTACATATTGAAATTTTGCTTGGTCTTGGGAAAGGATAAAGGTCTAAATATATGTGAGCGTTCTTCATTTTCCTCCTGTGTTTAGTAGGATACAAATAATAGTCTGTTAGAATGCAAGGCGGTTTCTAGATTACAGATGATAATTTGCCTAGAATGTCAATAATATTAGGATAAAACTGGTTATACTTTAGTTTTACTTGTGTCATATTGGCCTAAATTGTTCACGTCAAAACTGCTACTGTATTTATTATTAGAGAGGGTGCCTGTAGAATGAGGGCAGCTAAGGATAACACACACACACAGAGTCCCCACTTTCTCTACTTATTAAAACGTTTTGTGGAAGCCTTGATTGTCCAAATCCATAACGGACAGCAGAAGACAATATCTATAGGGCTATTTGATGACATTCTTGCTGGCTGGAAGATTTGATTGTCAACCGTAAGAGGAGTAAATGAGTAAAAAATAAATAAATTGGCAAATGAAATGGAAAAGAGAAATGTAGAAACATTTTTGTAAATTCTCTGAATTTAAGAGAAATGGAACGTATGTAATAGGGCATTATAAAGATCTTCTGGAGTGAATTTTATTGAGACGCGCATGGAAGTGGAAGTGGTGGTTTAATTATAATTAAATCCATTCTTATACCGAAGTGGCAGACGAATGAATATCCGTTTAATAGCACGAGTGGTTTGATCGCTTATGAAGAATACAGGAGTTACAAGGATGATGAGAAGTTCAGAATGTGAAGCAGTCCATTCTTTTGATAGTGTCAGAAGAGGGGGGAAATAGACTACGGAGAAAGCAAAGAAAGAAGCTTACTGTTAAAAAAATAAAAATAAAAGCCTAGCCCAAAGTAGAATTATTGCAAGAAGAGAAAGTGTCAATTCCTATTCTGAAAAAATAAAGTGTCAAGATAGATTTCCAAATGGAAAGTGGATAAAACATAGGATGTTATGAAAGCCGGTGGAACACAGTAAAATAACTGATGATAGGTATGAAACAAAGAAAATGTTAAAAAGTTGTGATATTTATGTAATTTCTTACACATCTAAATTATATTAAAGTAACCAAAATATATTTACAATCCCCGAGGCATGTCACAACTTTTGAACCATCCCTAATGTTTGGAAATTGAAAGTTGAAAAATTTGACATGCCCAAATTAATTGTATATGTAAGTAAAAACTGAAGTTATTTTGGTAAAAGCACTGGACTTACTGTGTATATTTTCTACTTTCATGTTACTAGCCATTGCACATCCCGAGTATTTTTGTTACCTAGTACTTTCTGAATGTTTATCTTTAAAAAAAATGTTTAGCACTAAAAGTTACAGAATAAAAGCACTGTATCTAAAAAGAAAGCAACAAAAAAAGGTTTGCATTTTTTAAAAATCATCAAACATTACACTTTTCTGTCCAGCATGATGCTTACATACTTAAAGTGTAGAGTTAAGAAAAAAGATAATTCATTAAATATCGGCCATTTCTCCTTGACTAGAGTTTTTCAAAGCTATTTGTTGTCAACTTTTCATCTAGAAGGATTTCCTAAACTCTTAAAAAACGGTGCATCTTATGAAAAATGTGTTTATAATTGGGCATTGCTTTGCAATAACAAATTTGCCGCTAACGAGACGAACGGAACCTATTTCTGATTTTGCATTGATTTATATAGAAATAAGGCAATAAACCATGGCTTTCTTGGTTTACAGATTCAAATTTGATCTATTAAGTTCAGCTGAAGATTTATTTTCATGTTTTTTTTATTATTATAATGCGAGTTCCTTCAATACTTCTTTTGCCTATTTTTGAAGGGCGCGGAGGGAATATCCATTATTCAAAGCATATTTTCATCCAGAGACCCTTAAAACCTTCAAAATTGTTTACTGTCTTGTTTTGACAGAAGACAAGGCGAAATGAGGGGGATATATATTTATTAACCTCCTTGTCACTATGTGGGAAATTAAAAGGGGAGGAGAGTGGTATCCTTGGATCCTTTCAAGTCCTTTAGTATTATTATTTCTCAATTCAGAATTATCTGAGCTGTTCTGTCCAATAGCTTCCCTACTCATTTCTTGCTGACCATCTCTCCTTGTTCTTCTTAAAATGTTCTCCCAGTTTGTTGCAGAATCTGTTTTCTTTACAGTGGGTTTGCTTCCTTCTAACGCTGAAATTAGAAAATGTTAAAAAAGATGTTGAAACTTTAGAAAAATTGCAGAGAAGAGCAACCAAGAGGATTAGGGGACTGGAGGCCAAAACATACGATGAACGGTTGCAAGAACTGGGCATGGATAGTCTAGTGAAGAGAAGGACCTGGGGAGACATGATAGCAGTGTTCCAATATTTGAGGAGCTGCCACAGAGAGGAGGGGGTCAAGCTATTTTCTAAGGTACCCAAAGGCCAAACAAGGAACAATGGATGGAAACTGATCAAGGAGAGATTCAACCTGGAAATGAGGAGGAATTTTCTGACAGTGAGAACAATCATCCCATGGAACAGAAGTTGCTTTCGGATGTTGTGGCAGCTTCATCACTTGAGACTTTCAAGAAGAGATTAGACTGCCATCTGTCAGAAATGGTGTAGGGTCTCCTGCTTGGATGGGGGGTTGGACTAAGTGACCTACAAGATCCCTTCCAACCCTGTTAATCTGTTAAATTACTGATTCATGAGGTTACAAAGATCTTGGTTTATCAGACAGCTTACTGCAGATGCTGATTTGAGCTGAGAGACAATGATTAGATGCAGGTTCCCTTAGATGGCTTCCATGCCCATGGGTCTCCTGGTCCCAAACCTTATATACAGATAAGATACTCTTCAGTTTACAATTGGTTGTTCATGACTGCCAAAGTTACTGTTCTGACCTAAGCTTCCTGAGAAAGCATAAATCACAATCTTAGTCCCAAAACCCTCTTTTATTGAGACGGCTGTGAATTACGGTCATTCACAGCCCATAATGATTCACAAGCAGTCTGTGAAGATTCCACAGATGTCTGCTTGAGTTGACACAGCCTTTCAGGGTAATGTTGATAAGCACCCACCTTTATCTCCCTTGAAACGCTGCCAGAGACCAAAGAACCAACATTCAAAC
>JANHFT010004250.1:59080-78526 GCA_032467955.1 Pseudoxenodon macrops | reverse complement strand
TTCAAAAACAGTTTGAAGACTAGAATAATAGAATAGCAGAGTTGGAAGGGACCTTGGTGGTGTTCTAACCCGGCCCCCTGCTCAGGCAGAAAACCCTACACCACTTCAGACAAATGGTTGTCCAATCTCTTCTTTAAAATCTCCAGTGTTGGAGCATGCCCAACTTCTGGAGGCAAGTCATTCCACTGATTAATTGTTCTCACTGTCAGGAAATTTCTCCTTAGTTCTAGGTTGGTCCTCTCTTTTATTGGTTTCCACTCATTGCTTCTTGTCCTACCCTCAGGTACTTTAGAAAATAGGTTGACCCCCTCTTCTTTGTGGCAACCCCTGAGATATCGGAACACTGCTATCATGTTACCCCAGAAAATCAATAGACCTCAAAATAGTCCAATTTGGAATGCTAAAAGAATGGATTAAAAAATCATGGTCTGCCCTTGCACTGCAACAGAACCTGCATTAACAAAACTCCTGCCATCTCTGCACAAAAAGAAAAGAAAATTAATTGCTTGCAGGTACATCTACAGAATCCTCCTTGTGACTTTACTCTGTGTCATATGCCTTTGTCTGAAATTGCCCAATTAACCTAGATCCAACCCAAATATCAAACTGTAGATTAGCCATTAGTGGCAAAAATGCATAGTTTGAAATGATTTTTAATGAAGAGGTTATATTTAAGTATTCTTTTATACAGATAGTACCATATCCTTCCTTAGGTATACAGGTATCTCCCGCAAAAGTGATCTTACCTTTGGGTTTCTTTGATGTGGTCTTTGTGTCTCTTCCTCTCCACAACCCAAAAAGAGAAAAATGGAATCTGATCATTTCTAAAGCTCCATTAGTGTACTCTTTTCATGTTCAATGAATACAGGCATGGAAAACAGGCAACTCCACATTGTCACTGAAGGTGTTGGGAACAAATACAACTGCATTTTTAGTGTTGTTAAAACTTGATTGGTAAAAGAACCTATGTCCCTATGCATATGTGCATTATTGCATTATTGCAAAAGTAAAGATACAGGGACCTAACTAGGAAAGGAAAGGAGCAACTCTACCTGAGACAATGTGAGTTCTAACGATATTTTATTGCTGATAACTTTTATCATTTTCAAATAAATTCGATCTCTGGAGATTCCAAGGATGGTAGTAGTAGATACATTAAGGTACATGGAGCATACAGAAAGCATAGAGAGCCAGTTTGGGGTAGTGGTTAAAGTGCTGGCCCAGAAACCAGGAGACCGTGAGTTCTAGTCCCACCTTAGGCATTAAAGCCAGCTGGGTGACTTTGAGACAGTCACTCTCCCTCAGCTCAACCCACTTCACAGGGAAATTGTTGTGGGGGGGAAAAGGAGGAGCAACAAGTATGTTTGCCACCTTGACTTGCTTAAAAGGATTTTACAAAAGGATTTTAAAAACCGAATAATTAGGCTCTCTCACTAACCTATGATAACCCCACAACATTCTGTAGGCCACATTGATCTCATTGAGACTCCTGGTAGGCCTGTCAGATATTTGCCTTTTCCGGTTCTTTAAATTGCAACACAAAACGCTAGTCCACAGTCAGCATCCTTGTTTCTGTTACTCTGATTCTTTGTGTCAGATTCTCCTGTGAACAAAATGTTGTCCATGGGATTGAGCTGCTGATCAGGTTTGGGAGTTGAAGAGAAAGGATAAGATCAGGGCAGGAGGTCTGACTAGAGCAGAGGTCTGCAACCTTAAAAACCCAAAGAGCCATTCGGACCTGATTCCCACAGAAAAGAAAACACCGGGAGCCACAAAACCCTTCCCGTGCCTGACTATTTCTTGAGCAGAAAACTAGCATATGTAGTTGAATTAAATGTTCTGTTTTTCTTCTGAAACTTTTATTTTCTTGGATTTATCCATGGTTGGCCTACCGGAGGTTAAAAAGCTCAATAAATCACCTGCTCGCAGGTGTTGCACATTGGTGACAAGGAGCCGCAGCAGAGGGGTGAAAGAGCCACATGCGGCTCCAGAGCCGCAGGTTGCTGACCCCTGGACTAGAGGCTGGTTAATCTATCAATAAAGGAGAATATTTGTAGCTCAGGGTTGAAATGAGGGGTCGGTCCTTGGTGCTCTCTGAGCTTGCTTGTTTCCTTGCAGACGTTTCATTACTCAAACTAGGTAACATCATCAGTGTCAGTAAAGGAGTGCTGTTTGCTGTCAGGTGGTGACTGACCAATGTATTTGATAAATACTATACATTATATGTAGCAGTGGCCAAATGGCAAAACAAAAAATGGGAGTCCTGTTACAGCTGCGGCTAGAGGTGGAGCTCTCGCCTCACAATCAGGAGGTTGTGAGTTCAATCCTAGATAGAGGCAGATGTAGGGTCTCCTGCTTGGGCAGGGGGTTGGACTAAATGACCTTCTAACTCTGTTAATCTGTTAAAAATTTGAAGCCTGCACAGATTTAAAACCGATATTTAAAGATTCCTGATATAAATGTTCTTGGTTCAGAGGAAGAGTACAGTCTAATTTCACATTTCCTTCTTTTTTTTTTGCAGTTCATCTTTCCCCCTCAAGATGGGAGATCCGGAGACCTTCCCCCCTTTCAATGAAGAATACCACAACTTGACAGAACTCTTCCAGGTGTTCAATCACACATTCGGCCTTTGTGATTGGGGACTAGATGATGGCGTTAAACGGGTCTTTCTCTTTGTTCTCTATCTCATCATCTTTGTGGTGGGGTTGGTGGAGAATCTCTTGGTCATATGGGTCAACTGGCAGACCCGAAACCACCGGAACCTGGTCAACCTATACATTTTCAACATGGCCCTTGCAGACCTGGGGGTGGTCCTCTCCTTACCAGTCTGGATGTTGGAAGTCGTCCTTGATTACACTTGGCTTTGGGGAGATTTCCTCTGTCGCTTCACCCACTATTTTTACTTTGCCAACATGTACAGCAGTATTTTCTTTCTCACCTGCCTCAGCGTTGATCGGTATGTGTCCCTGACAACGTCCTCCCATTTCTGGCACCAACATCAACATCTCGTGCGACGGATCACTTGCTGCTGCGTATGGGCCTTTGCTGCCATCCTCCCTTTGCCAGAGGTGGTACACATGGAATTAACTGATACCATTGAGCCCGAGTGTTTCTTTATGGCCCCGCTGGAGACCTTCGATGAGTGGGCCCTCGGTCTCACCCTTCTTGTTGCCTTAATTGGGTTCCTCATCCCATTCTCTATCATGGCAGTCTTCAACATACTGACCGCCAGGCACATCAAGCGTTGTGACAAGCCAGAGAGCAGAAAAAACTGCTATCTCATCTATGCTTACATAATTGTCTTCTTGATCAGTTGGCTGCCTTTCCACCTAACTTTGCTGATCCTCACCTTTGAGGGAACAAGTGTGTTCCTCCACTGCTCTGTGATCGAGTTCCTGTACTTCTTCTACGACATCATAGACTGTTTCAGCCTTATCCATTGTGTGGTCAATCCCATCCTGTACAATTTCCTGAGCAAGAACTTCCGAGAAAAGCTTATCTCTGCTGTGGTTCGGTACATTCCCAAAAACCAGATGGAGCAGAAGGACAGAGACGGCTCTTCCTCCGACACCCAACACTCAGTAGTCATCACGCAAGACAAGAACTTGCCAATTTAAACAGCTTTTCTGCTTTTTGGGGGTCATTGTCATAAGAATGCATTTGCATTTTTCTCTCTTTATCAGCAAAGGATAGGCTTCATTAGGATACTTCTTGTGGCCAATGTTTTTTACAATTTAAAAAGAAGGGCAATATAGGTTAAAAAAATGAGGTAGGGAGGAGGATTATGTGCTGCTGTGTCAAACTGACTGGCCTTAATCAACCAAGATCTAACATTGCTATTAGTCCTCTGCTGCTTCCTTCATCTTGAAACTTGCAGTGGAAAAAAAAAATTTTTTTTATTGCCGCTTTGACATTTTACCGTGGAAAAGAGATGTATTTCTCTTAATTTCTTCTAATGTGAGCAGTTTTTGTATGAAAATAGTCTTCTGAAAACTGAATGCTGAGCTGCTGGTTAAACAGAATTGCTAGGCAGAGCAACATATAGCTGAAGCACCTGTAAATATACCTCCAACCTAGAAGCTAAAGAACTAAAGGGATCTGTGAAGATAAAACAGGGTGTAGCCCTATTTTAATGTGAACACTCCATTAGTTGTCTCTTGGAACAGGGAAATCAGGATGCCAACAATTTGATCCTAGCAATTCCTATATAGGTCTTTTTAGTCCAAACCGCTAACATTTACCTAACACCACAATAGAAAATTATATCCAGTGAAAATGTGAATTTAGGAAAATGTGAAAAGAATATTTCTAGATGATTACACCACAGGCGATTCTAGAGTTTCTCACTCCTGAGAGAATGCACATCACCCTGAATCCTTTCATCGTGTTAAAAATCCCAAACTAGATTTTGGGGTGTCTTTCTTTTCCCCCTTTTCCCTGCATCTGCAGCTGGAACATTTGTCTATCCTTGAGTTTTCCACCTCCTTATGTACCCTTCTAACATTTTACCTGGTATGGAAATAAATTTAAGAGAGAATTATTTCAGTGTTCAATGCTTGCAAAGTAATGCTATTACTGGCCATGGATCATGTTTATAAAGGACTGGACAAGACATAAAGGCTCTCTAGTCTTTAGAAAGTGGGCATAACTGGCTTGAAGAAGAAATTCATAAATGAACTGAATGAAATGCTGGGGATAAATTCTTTCTCTTAATGTCTCTTAATGTAAGAAGATGTAGCTATGATTGTTGCATCCAAACATCATTCAAGAGATGCATAGAATACTTCTTTAACCCAATACAGCAGTGGAATAGAGCAGTACAGTGTGGACACCTGTAAAGGTATTTGTAAACATTTTATTTTAACAGAAATATGCAAGGTAATCCATAGGAATTTTCAAGCACTTTTAATCTTTTACCAACTTTACAAAAGTGATGTAAAAAATGGGCAGATGGGCTGAATGAATCTTGTACTCAATAAAGTGGTATTTTGATTGACTGGTTGATTTCATTGATTGATCCATTGAGGATAGTAATTTCTTCCTTTTAATTGTAAATGGTTTGGGCTGAAATTAGCTATCCTATTGCACCTATCAAAGGTATGACTGGAAAAGAAATAAAGAGAGCTAGCCTAGCTTACATGTACCCCATTTTTATGTTTCCCTCTCATGTTAATAGCAATAGCACTTACCAGTAGACGTATATACCGCTTGACAGTGCTTTACAGCACTCTCTAAGCGGTTTACAGAGTCAGCCTATTGCCCCCAACAATCTGGGTCCTCATTTGACCCACCTCGGAAGGATGGAAGGCTGAGTCAACCTTGTGACTGGTGAGAATTGAACTGCAGGCAGTCAGCAGAAGTAGCCTGCAATACTGAATTCTAATCACTGCACCACCACAGCTCATATTCATATAATGACTATATTCACTATTTTATAGCAAACAGGGTCATTTCAAGGTGTCATTGTCCAGCTGGGAGAGAAATGGCCTGTCTTGGCCTAAACTAGAAAGAAGAGTCATTTAAAAAGATCCGCACTAATCAGGAAAATGCTTGAGAAACCTTGCTCTACTCAAATGTAGATCTTTATCAGTTTAGAGAAGAGCACTTTGAATATACCAATTTGGTTGAATGTACACTTCTGTATTTGTCTAACGGAATCGGGGCAGGCAGGTCACCACATGCCATCTTGTTTCTCAAAGATGTCTGCAGATAGGGGAGGACCTGCAAAACAGCATGGTGTCACCATTAAAAGCCCTGCCTCTTTTGAACACCCATTGGCTTTACATGCCTGACAAAATAAAACCTGTATCATCAATGTATTATGCTTACTATCTTACTATACTCTGACCCCCATCCTCGCCCAGACACCACTGCTCTCTTGTTTAAGATTATCACTGGTTCATCTTTTAAAACAAGCCAGTATGAGAGAGTGTGTGTGTGTGCGCACGCGCATGCACACACACACACAACTTGTATACTGAATACTTCTAACTCATGGCAATGTCCAATATGCTAACTAAAGTAGAAACCTCTCCCCCTGCATTCCTGCTTCCCCCACCCATCTTTTAATCTCATATCACTGTATTTTCATTGTTTATCTCACTGTTTATTGTTTCATTGTTTTGCTACTGTTATGTTTACACTTCTTTTCATTCCTGTTTTTACTATTGTAAGCTACCTAGAATAGCCCCATGGCAAGATAGTGGGCAAAATAAATTTAACAAATAAACATCCAGTAAATAATAAACCATTAAAATGCACTAGTTAAAAAACAGCAAATCTAGTACCTGATAATGAAAAAGAGACATCCAAGTAGCAATAGCAGTGGTTTATAAATGTCTGCATATTGCCCCCCAACAATTGGATCCTCATTTTGCCAACCTCAGAAGGATGGAAAGCTGAGTCAAAATTGACACACACACACACACACACACACACACACACACACACCTGGCCAGGATCAAACTCCTGCTCCTGTGGCAAAGTTAGTCTGCAATACTGCATTCTAACCACTGCGCCATCACAGCTCATAACAACCACAATATTTCCCTAAAGTCTGTGAAGTAGTCCAGTCTTTAGCAGTTTAGGGAAGGCCTTCACTAGAGGGACAGCCAAATTTTAGAGGCCAGCTACTTTAGCTCTTTCACTGAACAGAAGTGGAATATTACAAGCAGCCACTTTCTCGGGGTTGTTGAATCCAGTTGAAGTAAGGTGTCCTGTAAGCATTTAAGTGCCAAGCCATAATATGGTGACTGCCTCCATGGGAATGCCCTAGCTATTCTTTTCCCCAGTCCTTGGCATAAAAGTTGCTGATTTTATAGGGAACTGGTTTATATACATATTCTTCAATGGGAAAAAGTCAGCATTGCTCAGTATAGCTTGAGTGAAATAGTTTCACCACATAACAGCTTTACCCTATGTCCTTGGAAATGCAAGGCAAGGAATTAGTGATGTCCTGCAAGCAAAGAATGTGCTCAGCCTCACACTGGTCTAAAACAAAGAACTTGGTTAGAATCTATCACCATTTACAAATAAGAAAAACAATGCAGCGGACTCTTTCAGTTTTCACTTTTATTATTCTAAATAAAAAACACACTTTTGTGCCAAACAATGGAGTATAAAAGAATCCGATGTACAACCATTTTAGACATCTACTTTCTTTTCTTTAGGAAGGAGAAAAGTTTTACAAAATATACAAACTTTACAGCAAATAGATAGTAAACACTTAAATAACTGAGAGGTCAGTACCTACAATTCACTTAACCAAGAGATTTGACAGCAATCACAATGCTCGGTTTTATTCTGTTTTTGCTGTTTCATTTCAAGACATTTGGATCTTTGGAGGAAATGGAGGGGGTGGGCAGGGCAGGGCAGGGCTGGAGTTTACAGAAAATAATAATTAATAATGCACCCATTTCCAATATATTTTTTCATTATTTCAAAGTGTTCTACATGAGATTGGAATACCTGTTCCATGCCTAAATCCTTCCCTGCTAGGATGATAATGGCGAGAAGGGATCCTTCACAAATGATAGCATGTCAAACAGAGTGAAGCTATTTAATTACAATACTTAGTCCTTCTACAACCCTAAGGGTTCCAAAGCACTTTACAGACATTTATTACACCTCACAACTTGTCACCTGTGAGGTGGGTATTTTTAACTATTCCTCCTCCCCACTTTCATTCATGAGTGGATAAATGTATGAGGCAGGCAGGTGATGTTATTTGGCCAAAGCTACACTCAAGCAGATGTTCAGAACTCGAAGCCAATCCCCAATTCTCTGGTTCCAAATGCCCTGATTATGAGGCCCAATTACTCATCAAGATTTTGCTAGAAACTTCTCAAGCTGCAATGGTTATCCCTGTGGAGCAGGAGGACGGGTTTGGCACTGAAGAATCAGAGGAAAGCAGCTGTAGAATTCTGCTTTGATTTAAAGATAGGAAATTAATTCCTACTACATACAAGCAATATATAGGAACTTCTTCTCCATTTCTCCTACTGAAGGCCACATTTTTATTCAGGAAACATGGTTCACAGCACTGGATGTATTGCCTGAAATACATAAATGCAGCAGCAGCCTTAGGTAGGGACATAGATAAGGCCCAGGCAAAAACCATATTTCAGCATAGAAAAGGAAGAAATACCAAATTCATCAAGATTAATAGGTAGCATGAAGCTCCCTGATTAGCCAGTACTAGGAGATGAATATCTATTCAACAGCAAAATCCTTTCGCTTGGCATATTTTTGGTTCCATCTTCCTGGTCATTGCCCTACTGATTAACATATCAGTGGATCAAGATTAGCGATTCAGGCCCTGGGCAGCTTATAGATCATTACAAATACTTTCAGCATTAATATGTCCTCAGGCTATTCCCATCTGCCATATACATTGTTCAGTTCCTCAGCGTATCTTGTTGGTGTCCAAGGCCACAAAGGGAAAGGAACCAAATACATTGAATATCTGCACACGCAATGTATGTATTATGGAAACATTATTATTTTCCTAGGATGTGAAAACAAGACAGAAGTAAGTGCTTTTACTCTTGAACACATATCAAAACATTTATCTTCACAACATCCTTTAGAGGTAGGTACTATAAGCAAAGACAAAGCAAACCTGCCCAAAGGCTGCCCTACTAAAATTAGTTTCAGAGCTGAGATTCCTGGAGCTGCGGTTTTTACATACATACGTACACACATACACACCCATAGGCCAGGGTTACATTTCTGTTCTCTTTAATAACAGTGTGTGTTTATATATAGAAGCCCAAGAGTCCATTTGTACACAACAGGAGCTGTGAAGACTCGAGTGCTTTCTCCTCATGAGGTAGTTTGCATTATACCAAAGGCCAGTTCTCAAACCAGCTGTTCCATCTCTCATTAAATCACTTTTCCTACTGATTCCCCATTGAATGGAAATCACAGAACTATGCTTGTTTGTGGGATCAAACACGGTCCACAAAATGAAACAAACTATAATCCAAATCAAGGCCTTTGTCTTCTGTTCTCCCTCTAAATGTGTTAGTTACACCTCGTTCCACTTCCAATTTTCCATCCCCTCAAAAAAAAGGGGGGAAAACTTCCAATTTCAACCTCTACTGTGACTTTCCATTATTACAGAGCAAATATATTTGGCCTTTTCAGTTGATAAAACAAATCTGTACTTTCTGCTAGCATATTCTTCCATTAGCACAAAGACAGAACTTACAACTTGCTTCTGCACTATTTTGTTTAAAAAGGAATGATGTGAGGGAAGAACCAGACACATAATTTGCTTTTTTCTATTAAAAAAAGAAAAGATGTATGTTTGTAGCAAAAGTAAACTGTACATGATCAGAATAACTTGAAAACTATAATGTGGATTATTGTGCCACGGTAAGAGAGACAAGATAGGTTTGCTATTTTTCTTTTAATTGAAAGACTTAATTGGTTTTCTTGGACTGATAATGAAACATATTACACCTGACAAAACAAATGTAAAACAGGTGTAGGAAATAATGGTGCACAGTGGTTGTGATATCATAGGCACTATATGAGGGAAACAATAAGAGACATATTTATTAATAAGTAGGGGAGGGTATCTGGGCTATAAAAAATGTAATCATAGAGTTTTATGTAGCTCTTTGCTACCATCTTGTGGTAATTCTGCAATGCAACTATGGCAGCTATATAAATAAATCATTGAAGGTTCCTCTTCCCAAACCCAATTCCTGCCCCCAACAATTTGTGCATCCAACAATCATTCATCAAGATAAATGCTGTTTAGTTAGTAGTCTTGCCCCTGATCCCATATTTTGATAGATTCTTTATTTGAGCAGCAACATTTTCTTCTACCAATATGTTGTCCTCCATATAAGCTGAACTATAACTTTCATCACCTTCAGCTATGCAAATATTGGAAATATTTTCAAAACTGCCAATGTTCTAGGAATGAATCGGAATGCCTTTTGGTAATACAGTCAACATTAGCCAATCAATGCCACTGGAACCTCTGAGAAGTTTTAACAAATTAATTGTTTCTTTTGTTGTTAATAAAATTCCATTCTGGAGCAAGAAAGTTATGCATATAACTAAATGTGTTGAAAATATATTCAAATTGGCTTCTATTCTTTAGAAAAGTTACATCTGTGATACCAATGCAACTATATTCCTCATGTCACAATCTGACATAGTAGCACGGGCAAGGAGGAGTGGCATTTTCAATGTAACAAATACTATAATCTGTGAAGTGTAAAAATAAGTGCCCACTGTTAAGAAAACTTCTGAATCACTCTAAACAAAAAGTGAAAACAGTGTATTTAGTGTCCTGCTTGCAGGTCATACAAAAACGCTAATCCTTTCATTTTCCCGTAGATGTTTTAAGGCAACAGTGTCTTTTCAAACACAACTGTGCATTCCTACCCATCTTTACTCAGAAATAAACCCAACTAAATTTTATCAGGCAAATATTGTAGGCCAAAAGGAAGATTCCAAGCACTAGTGTAATATATTGCTTTAAAATGGTTACCCTCTGAACACACCTTATTGTTCAAGACAAATATTATAAATGACAGAACTCCACATTGGCATTAAGGCAGCACTGCAAAAGAAAGAAAGCAACCTTATCTCTTGCAATTTTTCCATACCCTAAGGATTTTTGAAAGAGGCACTTCAGATCAAATCTTATTGTTTGAACAACTAAAATAAGTGTGCCTTGCCAAAACTAAAAATTGTTTCTCATAATCTTCTCCTTTCCGCTCCATTGAAAATAAATCAAAAATTGGCAAACTCCACTTCCTCTGGTCTCCTAAAATCTATTTCTCTTTTTACCGTGATCTCTCTGTTATACTATAAACTAGATATTTTTTTTATTTTAAAAAGTAATTGATCCTTTGGAATAGGCCAAATGCAAATTAAGGCTAGATGCAAGGTAGATTTGGCAACTGACTAAACCTCCAAATGTATCCAGCCATTGTACCTTTAATATCAGCTTCATTCAAAGAAATCAGCTCTTCACTGTATGGAGATCAATTAAAATCTGTAGACTGGCATGACAGTTAAATTTACTATGTAAGAAAAGGCAATCCAGATGTGTCTACAATACATGTAACAGTAGGAAATAACTCCCTCAAAACAAAGACAACATTATTTCTGAGTAAGTATGCTTAGGATTTTGGAAATTAAACCTTGTCATCAATAAACCAGAAGCATTTTTTCCATACTTTCCACTTTTCCCCCTGCTAGCCCTACTGGTATGGAGCATTGATATATCTTAGCAGCATCAATCTTCTAATGATGTCAGATAAAGCCTGTGAGAGGAGAGGAGAAGTCATGAGATGGGAAATATATTAGATGAAGAACAAAAGATCTTATTTCTTACATTTGAAACAACCCAGCAAGAGGTAAACACAATGGTTTTTTGTTTTTTTGGAGAACAGTAACACATCTAATGTGATGTTGTTTCACAGGACAGTGATTTAAGGAAAAGTCTACAAGAAACGTAAGAAAATAAAAGTATACAGACCATTAAAAGTAATTTTTAAAAAATTCTGAAACAAGTTTCACTGCTATCTCAGGTAGTGTTTCCTTCCCCCGCATAGCTGCATCAACTCTCTGCGTTTTTTTCTGCATCTTTGGAATGGATGATGTACATGAAAGTTTGCTCAATGGTGAAGTCTGGTGGGAGGCTCCCTTTGTGCACACCTATATGCTTGCTCATAAGGTTAAGGGTGGAACTGTAGTGGCCACAAACGGTGCACCGGTACATGAGGGCCCCAGAATGGGTCTTCAGATGACACTTTATGGTAGAACGTCCACGGAAGAACTTGTGACACACTTTGCACTGATAGGGCTTCTCCCCTGTGTGGATCCGCCGATGGTAGTTGAATTCACTGGTATGAGCAAATCTTTTCCCACAAACCTTACAGCTATATTTACTGTTCCCAGGTTGGTTCTGGAGAGCCACGTCCTCGTTTAGGAACTTCTCCGTCAGCTTCCGCTTTTGCAATGCTTGCTGATGAAGACGGTCACCAAAGTTCGGCCGGACGAGGTCCAAAGTAGAGTTACACTTGTGCTGACTAACATGGTAGCGATACGCAGCTTCAAGTTTGAAAGCCTGACCGCAGTAATGACACCGGAAGAGAGCTTCTTCCATACTTTGGTGGACAGCCACATGTTTCTCCAAAAGATGTCTATCCACAAAACTACTGGCACAGATAGAGCAAGAAAAGACAGAAATTCCCAAGTGGGAAAGTGTGTGCCACATCAAGCTGCAGAGATTGAGATGTTGCTGGTCACATATACCACATATTTGGCCTTTCACGTTCACATGGTCCAAGATGTGGCCACGAACCACATGAAAATCTTTGGCCAGTGGTTTCCTACAGGCAGCACATGCCAAATCCCCATTGAACAAATTGACCTTCCCTATGAGAGGGTCACTGGGATGGACAATAATATTGTTGTCAAACACCCCTTCTCGACGATGAAGGTTCAGCTGCCACTGGGTGAAAAACTTGGTCTCACACATATCACAGGAAAAAAGGAATATCCCAATGTGTGACAGGACGTGAGTGACTCTAGAGTTCCTGTCTTGGAAATGGGTCTCACAAACCTTGCAGTTGCCAGTCAGGAGGTCTACATGATCCCTGGCATGCTGACGGATCAACTGAATGTTGGGCTCCAAAACCTTCTTGCACACTTGACAAGGCATGGCCTTGTTTTCCCGGCTGTCGCTCTCAAAGGATAGCTCCTCCTCGCTATCATCGCTCAGCTCTATCACTTCCTCTGCAGCACCCAGCTCCTCACTGGGATCTTCGAAGTGCAGATCTTCTTCCCCCAAGTCTTCCAGCTGCAGTTCATCCATTGGCCCAAAAACATGATCTTTGGAATGGTCACTATTGCTGGGGCAGGAATTGCTACTTGTTGATATATCTAAGGAGACATCGGAGGCAAAAAGATTGGTTTTGTTATAATCCCCGTTGCTCTGGACCTTATACTGCTGGCAAGAGTTCACGGTGGTTTGAACAGCCATGCTAATATTACTGAGGCCAGCCTGGGTCATTATACTCATGGCGCCAGTAAATGGTCCTGTTGCTTCTTGCTCTTCAGTTTTGGGAGTCTGTGGATGTATTAAATTGTGACTAGCTTCATTGGTAGGATCTTCTTTGTAGCCAGTGGCTGCTTCACCATGCATATTGCAATTTCGCTCTGATCCCAGTTGTTCCCCACAATTTCGACTTTCACCTAGAGAATGGTTTGGTTCAGCTAAAGCACCGCTAGGCCGGTTTTCATTTGAGGCAGAAGGCTGCTTAGTGACGGCTGAGTTTTCCAAGTCTGGGAAGGTAGAATGGCAAGCCTTCAGCAAATCATCCATGCCCAACTTTTCAGCAACCTCATAAATGACACCGACATTTATAAGGTCTGTGAAGAGCTCCGATGTATAAACAAAATTCAGAATCTTTTCAAAGTTGGCTGGAGTAATGAAATCCACTACGTACGTGCGGGCAGCATCCAATCCTGTGTTCAGGAAAAGGTTCTGGAAATAGCCTGCTGCACATGCCAGCACTGCTTTGTGTGCAGGGAAGGAACAGCTACCCACAACAATGGTGACGTCACACATAGACTCTGTCAATCGAGATTTGTTAAGTTCCTTCAACAAGTTATTCGGATGGTCAGTGCTATTCAGTTTGATCCTCATGCCCATCTTGACTGTTCCTTAAAGTCTCCTTCTCCTGTTCACTTTTGGCTTCTACTGCCACATTTTTCAGATGCACCGAAGGAGGAGCGATTGGGCGAGAAGCTCTAAAGAGAGAAAAAAATGAAGTTCACAGTTTTGATTCTTACTGATTTGGGAGTGAAATCTTAAGACATAATTTTTATTACATTATAATCCACACTGGAAACACTGTAAAATGAAAAAGCAAGGATAACAATGATTACAGGATATAAGCAAATGTATTGTTCACAGAACAAAAGAACATAGCTGTTTTGGTCTAATAGTTACAATAGGAAGGAAAAAATGAATATGTGCATGTGAGAAGCAGAAATTACAAATCAGAGCCACAAGAAGCATCCTTTCGTGTTTTAAAGCGATATTATTAAAGAGTTAGAAAGTTATCATCTACTTCTATTTTCATCTCTTCTTATTCCCAGTTCTGCAACTAGTTGACCAGATATCTGTACTCTGGAGACATGCAGTTTCATAAATAAAAAAAGTGGTTTGCCAATCCAATATCTTGCAGTGTTTTTTATAACTATTGTTTTGTTTTGTTTTTTCTCTGAAAACCTGTTACTTAAGATGCATGGTCTACTGACTCTTTTTAACAGATGAGCAAACAGAAAACGCGAAAATGAAATTAATCACAAGATAAATCCTAAACACCTTAAGTCCTCCATTCATACTTTCTTCAAACCCAACCTGTTGCATCTTTGTTTATGAGCCTCAATTGGCTAATAATAAAATAAAATTTGCACAGCAGAGTGCTCAAGTTTGTGTTTACTTATAAACTTTAGCAACAGTCAAAGATACCACCTTAACCCACAGATCCCACGCTAACCTTCATCAGGGACCATGCCTGCTATCAAAATAGATCGGAAAGACCAATATTAATAAAGGATGCTCTCTATGCAAAATTCCTTCAAACAAGAACAGGGAAGTCATAATTTCTCACACCTTAAGAAAAACGATTCCCCCCACCCCACTTTTTTTTTCCCAAAACAAATGCATTACTTTAGAAACTGGATGGCAGATAGGTTAAAAAAAGCAAGTTATTCATCAATGTTTTTTTTTTTATTGCTTGAAGAAAACAGAAGTGGAGGCGGTGTTAAAACTGAGTGCCAATAAGTCGGGGTGGGGTGGGGTGGAGGGAAGGAATGGTGACCCTTAAAAGTTGTTCTTTATATGGAATATCAGGTGAGATGGGACACTCACTTCGGATCCTAGGATAACGTGGAAGAAGAGCAAAAGAAAAAAGGCAGAGGGGCAGTTTTGATTTGGAGTAGATCTGGAGAAGAGTGTACCAACGCACGCATTTGTAGGGTAGAAGGGATGTCAGGCGAGCGGGTGTGGGATAGGAAGAGAAAAGAGGGTCGTCGGGATGGGGCTTCTCTGGGTCGACCCGTGAATGGGTACAAAGGGGCCGGGAAATCTTTCGGGGAGCCCTGGAGAGGAAGAAGGGCTTCCCCAGGCAAAAAGGGGGGTAAAGGGCGGCGATGGGGACGCAGGGGAGCGGGGTGAAGGCAAGGGGGCTGCAAGGCACGGAGGAAAGGCGACCCCGACCGGGAATCCCTGATGCTGAAGGGGGGGGGAGTCTCACTCACACCTTTGTAGGCGGCAGAAAGGAGCTCTTTCCCCCGAAGGGAAGGGAAGGGAAGGTGGCCCCTTACCCGGGAGGCGGTGGGCAGCATCCCCGCTTTCGCATACACAAAGGGCTCCGGCCTCCCCTACCCTCCAGCCCGGCCTCGCCGAGGAGGTGCTGCTCCGGCCCCGGCCAAGAGGCTCCATCCGGCCCCGAGACGGCCGGGCCCAGCGCCGCCCCCAGCCCCGGAGGGGGCACTGCAGCAGCCCCGGCTTCAGGGGATACGCGCGGGAAGCCAACAGCTGCCGCTGGCGGGCTGGGAGAAGGGAACCCCGCTAAGGCTGAGGAGGATGGAGAAGCCGGGGAAGCGGGAGGCTTGGGGAAGCAGAAAAAAAAGGAGCCCTGCCTGCCGGGTATAGCAGTCGCCGGGAGGCACGGAAAACACCCGCCGGGCACCGAGAGCCCACGGAAGGAGGCGCACAAGAGGCGGCGCTGAGCCGTCGGGAAGGAGAAGGGCTGTGGCGGAAAGCTTTAGGAACCTGGCCCTCTGCCTCCCTCTGCACCTTCTGCTCTATTAATCAGGAGCATTTAATGCTTTTTTAGGGTCTCCGCTTCGCTAGTGGAGCCCACCCCTCACCTCTACCACCATCCACCACAATGGAGCCCAGACAGAGCACAGAGAATAATGCTAATACGAGAATAAGGGTATATGTATGAAATTGCCTTCTGGAAGCCAGGGTGCTGCTCAGAAGTCAATTAAGTGGCATTTGGGGGGTGAGGGTGCGAGCAGCTTATGTCCTTGGATTTATTTATTTTATTTATTTGATGGATGGATGGAAAGCCAGTTCCAGCGTATCCGGATGGATTAGTCTGAAATGGCCACCTTCCCCGAAAGAAATGCAGGGTTCCCATCAGTCAGACCTTTATCTTCCCTCCACCCAGTGGTGGGATTCAATTAATTTAACAACCAGTTCTCTGATCTAATGATTTCTTCCAACAAGCAGTTCACCAAACTACTCAGAAAGTTAACAACCGGTTCTCCCGAAGTGGTGCGAACTGGCTGAATCCCACCACTGCCTCCACCTCAGTTTGTGTGTGTGCTTTCCAGTCAGTTTATAATTCTTGGGGACTGCCTGGATCATTAGTCCCCACAATTTTCTTGGCAAAGGTTTTTTGGAAAACCTTTGTATTTTCCTAGGGCTGAAAGAGAGAAACTGGCACAAGGTCACCCAACCTAAGGAGAGACTAGAACTCACGATCTCCTGGTTTCTAGTCTAGTACATTAACCACGACATCAAATTAGCTCTCCTGTCTCACTCGACAAGAATATTATTTTCTCATTTTGTAAGTGTGCATGCTTTGGATGCCTGATTCCTGATCTAAACACTACAGCTTGCAACTCTGCATCTGATTTTGTGGTGTACACCACCCAGAGTCAATATCTAAATATGATTAATAAAATAAAATAAAAATATCACATGGATCTGACCAATCAGCAGAAGTCAAGAAAAGCCTTCCAAAATATATGCATTCTGTAGTCTAATAATTAAACCTTTGGTCTAAATCACATTTATTGCCCATGAATTCACCTGAAGGCATCTGATCCAAGCTAGTCCTATCTAAGGCCTCTGCTTGGAGCTCTCCTAGTGAGAAGCAAAATATAAATAAATGAATGGTGGATGTATCTGTGATACATACAGATATAGGAAAATTATAGAAATAGTAGCTTACTATAAATTGAAGCAATAAAGAGATGCTTGAATAAGATTAATACTCAGGAACAGCACACTTGACTACTATAATATAAATGTTAAGATGTTAAAATGTTCAAGGATTTTATTGTCTGAAGCAAAAACAGCAAATTTTCTTTGTACTCTAGCAAGCTGCACAGTCAATATATAAAAACTCCCCACTACATGGCAGTAAAAATGTGACGATAATAATTAATGATATAACCATTTGCTATCATTTTTGTAGAATTGTACATTAAAATAATCTTTGTGAGATGCCCACTTATTTCTTTGTCATGATAGTAGTTAGTGTGGTCTGATTTGCCACTGTGAAAGTTGGCTGTAACTTCTCCCATGCCTAGACACATGTTGAGACTGTGTTTTGCTTTGTGCATAAAGTGACATGTAAGTGTAAGTAGCACACAAACTAATGAGCAATATAGTTAGCCAGGTTATGTATTAGTATGGACAAGCATTTGTTTTAGCAATTAAAGAGTTTCTCACATACCATAGAATAGAATCACTACAATTTTCAACTATGTTTGTGTATGTGTGATTCCCTCCCTCCCTTTAACACTAATTCAGAAGCAAAATGCTATTTTGAATGTATTCATTACTGTTTTTGTTTCTAACTGATTTCTAAAGCCTGCCAGGCACTATAGAAAGACAATTGCCTTAATATAACATCTGTTTGAAATGTTATGTTAGCGCTACAGTTTCTAGATCAATGGGAGACTCTAGATTCTAGTCCCACCTTAAGCACAAAACCAGATGGGCCAGTCACTTTCCCTCAGCCCCAGAAAGCAGGCAAGGATAAACCACTTTCAAAATCTTGCCAAGGAAACTGCAGGGTCTTAACTAGCCAAGACTCATCACAGACTTGAAGACATCAGAAAACAAACAATAGCTTTGCCTCCATACTTTACCTTTGGATGGCCACTCCAGGTAACAAGATGCTTGATTAGAACAGTGTAAACTTGCTTTAGATAAAACTAAGTTTATTGTGCTTCTGGCATATAGGTTTAAATGAGCCACCTTTGACTGATACCTAGCTGACTGGAAAAAAACAGCACTAAGCCCAATTAATACTGTATATTTTAGGGTCCAAATATATTTGAATGGGAGACAATTAGGAAAACCTAGAATTATAAGCTATATTGGGTAGTTGAAACAAGCTGAAGAAGGCAATAGTCCCCACTGTACCATTCTATCGTTGTATGTGGTCACTACGAGATTATCTCAAGCTCATGTTTACAAAACCTAGAGACACACCTTGACAATAGACGGAGTATCTGTACATGAGAGATGCAAAAAGGTGAAGAGATAAGAAATAGGCTCCAACATTTCAGACGGAGCTTATAGAAAATTCTTGGTTTTGTTGAAATAGTAAGGTATTGCTTTTATCTTCCCTTTGCACATATGCAAGACATGTCCATTCTGGCATCTCATTAAATTTAGTGGAATTATTCTATATTAAGTGGGCATATATTTGCAATAATAGATTTATAATCACATTCAGAAGCAAGACAGTTCATGTTTCTAATGACCTAGAAGATGAAATAATTTCTTTCCACAATTAACAAACTAGAGAAGTGTGATCTAGATAGTTGGGCCGAAAATCATGTCAAGTGTGCTAATCAATTGTCTCTTAGCAAAATGGGGAATAGCATTAAGTAATATACCGTAGGATTCAGTCCTGTGGCCTCTTCAATATTTTTATTAAAGACTTAGTTGAAGAGTGGAGAGAATGCTTAACAAATATGCAAATGACACAAAATTGAATGGGATAGCTAATATTACTATGAAAGAAAAATTTCAAACTGAACTGGATGGGTTAATAAAATGGGCTAAAGGTAATAAAATGAGATTTAATGAAAACAAACTCTTCAGTTCTTTACTTCGGAAACAAAATCAGTGCAAAGGTGTAGATTGTGAGATATCTGGCTTGGAATAATTGTAAACCAGTTGGATAATAATTGGCTATTCAATAGTAGACCAGCTGGATGACTTTGGACAAATCAGTCTCTCCCAACCCATCCCACTTCACAGGGTTTTTGTTTGTAGGGGAAAGAGGAGGAAAAAGGTATGTTGGACATGTAAATACTGCCTTGAGTAAAATAATAAAGGTATGAATAAATAAAAGTAAATAAAAATAATAAAATAAATTAAAAATGAATATATTCAAACTAGGAATCAGCAATAGGTTATGGTTGCAAAATGGGTACCCAAGGGGCAGAATATGTTCTACATCTCAGAAAGTTAATAGCTATAATTTATTCAATATTGATCAGACACAACTTCCAGTACTATGCCCATTTTTTTGCCATATTTTAATAGCTTAGACCAGGGGTCAGTAAGCCATGGCTCTGGAGCCGCATGTGGCTCTTTCATCCCTCTGCTGCAGCTCCCTGTCTCTGGTGGGCTCCACAGTTGAT
>JANHFT010004249.1:2027-13247 GCA_032467955.1 Pseudoxenodon macrops | reverse complement strand
GGGGTGGGTTCCGGATATTTTTGCTGCCGGTTCACTCAGGGTCGCGCTGCGTGTGCGCGCGTGAAGTGTGTGTGTGTGTGCGTGCACGTAGCAATCAAAATCCAAGATGGCGACACCCACAGAGCCACTGACGGGACCGGCTCTGTGGTGTCATCGCCAAGTTACTACAGGTTCTATAGAACCGGATACAACTGGTAGGAACCCATCTCTGGTAATTTAGATGAGGGGTGTCAAACTTGCAGGGTCATGTTGTCACGTGATGCATTGCGACTTTCCCCCCCTTTGCTAAAATACGGGTGGGTGGGGTCAGCACATTTGTGTGTGTTTATGTGTGTGAGTGAGTGAGTGATTTTCCATAGCTTTTTTATGTATTCTTCCTTAGCTGCTTGTCATTAACAAAAGGGCAGCGTCGACCTTGTTTACATGTTTCTTTCCATCAGACTCCTCCACAGCGTGAGGGGCTTTCTGTAGATAGACATAAGCTGCCCTTCGTTGTGCAATATCTGTTAATTTTTTTGTAGCCCATGTTTTTTCTCAAAGCTTAGCAGAGGTTCCCTGCTAAGACAACAAGCAAGAATGGAAAACTTTCTCTAAAACAGAAGATACTCCTTCATGACATTCAGATTCTAGGCCAAAGTTTACTCTGCAAGACTGCATTTCCTAGGGCACTAGTCTGTAAAGTGCAAAAATATATCTGACCGTTGCATGAAAGCAAATAGTTAGAGATGTTTTTTTTGCTGTCATCTAGTGGTTGTATGGAGTTTGGCAAACCTGAACTATTTCCTGGCATTCCTAAAATTTACAAGCTGATGTAGTCAGTTTGGGAGACAAGAATTGAATTTTGCAGTAACAAAGTTAATTTGCCACCATGCTGTTTTCATAATATTTCATATCCTGCTTGTTTGAAACCATTTTTCCCCCAATCAGTTTACACTATAACGGAGAAAGAAAAAGAATTGTAGAATACCCCCACTTTTTAAGGCAGTATTTCTCAATCTTGTCACTTTTATGACGTATGCAATTCAACTCCCAGAATTCCCCAGCCAGTTTTGGTGGCTGGGGAATTCTGGGAATTGAACTCCACACATCATAAAGATGCCAGGATTGAGAATCACTACTATAAGGACTTAAGGTCAGCTTCAATCAATTTTGCTGCAAGCTATTCCTAAATTTGATCTTCTTTCAGCTGTTTAGTCTACTTAAGTTTGTAATTTTAGAAATCAAAGATATATGAAGGTCATATAACACCCCTTTCCGAGTCACAATTCCCTCAAGTGAGAATGCTTGTCGCACATTCACATTTGAGTGCGCTATAAAGGAAAATCAGACCAAGGTGACCCTGTGGGCTGGTTTGAAATATTGTGCGACAATGTCATTTGGGGAGGTGCTAATATGCTTCTTTATTTTCACAATAGTTTTTATAGAATTTCAAAAGTTTGTACGTGTCATTAAATGAGACTTCTGTTGTATGTTCTGTTGTACGCTAATAATTTCAGCAGAGCCAGCATTAACAGTGACTTATTTTCTTAAAAAGAGGAAACAACCCATGTTTTTTCCTCCAAACAAAGATATTTAAATGCATTTAGCAAAACGGCAAACAATGAATAGTAAGTTTGGTAAGCAACTAGAAGGGGGAAGTATTACATTTGCTAGGATCAAAAGGATAAACCGCAGAACAAGATTAACACTCAGATACCAAAATGTTGCATTAAACTTTGAAAACCATGCAGATTCTTCTTGTGATAATGACTGACTGTATTTCTAGATGCCGAGCTGAATTGGTAGCAAATTTTATCTGTGCAATCTGAGTGGGTCTTGGGAATGAAACCAAACAGAGCTATTAAAAGATTAATATCGTGAAACAAGAAAATACCCAGTTCACTCCGTGCTATTTAGATGAAAAGATGAAGAAACTGAGCCATGAGGACTGTCAGAGCAAAGAATTCAGTGTTGTTGTTGTTTCAAAAAATAAAATCAGTAAGATTCGTTCAGTCTTTAAAAAAAAAACAGCCATTTGAGTAACATTCAGTTTTGCTAAAGTGAACCAAAGCATTTCTTTGAATGCTGGTTATTGAATGAGGTGTACTGAGTGTTTACACTGAAATATTTTCAAAGCCAAATGTATGCTGTCAAAAATACTTAAAGTCTGTTGTTTAATCTAGCAGAATGTTCTTTATACATTTTCCCCTCACCTTTTGTCATTCTGATTTTCAGATTCTTTTGGGTCATTTTTAAGAGTATCCTTTATATGTATTGCAGAAGGATGTGATTGAAAATAACCAGGATGCTATTAGGTTCAAATATCTTCAAACCCCCATATCTTCAAACCCCCAAAACTTTAACCTTAGACTGACTAACGTTGACCTCAACCCATTCCTAAGAGATCTGTAAGGGGCGTGCATAAGCACACCATCGTGCCTACCGTCCCTATCCTAATGTCCCCATTTATTCGTACCCATTTCCTGTGTTCATACTCATGTTTATTCTTACACCTATTATTTTGTAAACAACAAATCAAATACAATAATAAAAAATAAATAAGGTTGCCTGCCTTGAGGATGGGGTTGGACTAGAAGGCCTCCAAGGTCCTTTCCAGTCCTATGTTCTAAAATCTCACAATGCATTTTGGTCATTGTCCTATAAGGACATGTCCTTAACACAGCTATGTCATTATTTAGAAACTGTGTCTTTTTTCCCCAAAAAAGTTTTTTATTTTCCATAAAATTGATTTCCACATTTCATTTTTACATATAAATTTTTACATATCATAAAACAATTCTTTTATCTTATATCATTTTCATTTCTTTATATCTTTATATCCCAGGTCTCTTTTATACCATCCCCACTTTTCAAAGTTTTGCAGCCCTTCTATCCCTCTTCTCTACCTCCCTCCTTCCCTCTTTCTCCCTTCCCTTTCCTTCCACCCCTCCTCCTTAAACTCCTCCCTTCCCTTACTTCCCTCTCCTCTCCTCTTCCTTTCTTCTTTCCCAAGCTGCCTTTCTACTTCCTGGGATGGTATTCAAGTTTCCCTGATTTCTCTTTCTTACAATTTTTTCTGAGTGGAGCTCAACTTGAGGGAATTCTAGAGTCTTGGTAAATAATCAATAGTACAACTGACTTCCAAGAATTTAGATAGAGAACCTCAATCTTTCTTTTTTCCCCAAATAATTTTATTAATGCAATTAATAAATACAAACTACAAAAAATGCAAACTCTCATCAATTTCTTTTTGCACAGTCTCAAAAATTGTATACAATATTTTTAAACTTTTAAAATTATCTTTTAAGGTGAGCAATTAATTTTCCCAAAGGGCCAGATGAGAAACTAGGAACTGTTGTGGAAGGGTGCTAGCCTACCTTGGGGCTACTTATGGCCCAGATTCAAAGTTACTCTACTGAAGTCACATGACTGAACATCGGACACTCAGTAACTGGGCTGCATCTACAGCTCTTTGCATGTTCTGCAGTCACATAACCATGTTTTACGGTGGTTTTGCAAAAACCAGCATTTACTTCCTGTTTTTTGGGGAAAGACTGCCATATTCACTTAACAACTGCCACAAAAAAAGATTGCTTTAGACCACACAAAAAGGTCATTGGGGGGGGCAGATTGATGGATAGCCTGTACCCCCCAGTCTAGCCTAGATTTTCTGAGGATTTCACATTCACATGCGAACCAACATTTTGAAAGCAACCAAAGTTAGCTAACTCTGATTGCAATGTAAAACTTTCTTGTAGGTGACTAGTTTTTAATATGACCAGCATACTTATATTTGTTTTCATTGTCTCTGGGGTAACTAAAGGCAGCCCCGGTTATTTTATCTTAACAGCTTGAGGGATTTCGGCCTGGAATTCCCCATGTAATTATAGTACTGATACCAAGAGCAGAGCACTATTACCTAATGCATAAAATATGAATAGCATTACTTAGCCAAGAGGGGCTATTCTCTTTGCTAGCATTCAAAGGGTCAAATGAGTGTACATGTGAATCACTCAAATGAGTGTATATTTGAATATCCAGTAGGATATTCACATTAATTTTGAGTTTGCAAGAGTTGAAAGGAATGTTGATTCATATCAATCAGGAAAGCAATCCGCATCCACAGAGTTGCATATATTGCCTCTGAAATACCTCTAGCCCAGTGGTGGGATTCAAAACTTTTTACTACCGGTTCTGTGGGTGTGGCTTGGTGGGTGTGGCATGGCTTGGCTTGGCGGGCGTGGCATGGCTTGGCTTGGTGGCATGGCTTGGTGGGCGTGGCAGGGGAAGGATACTGCAAAATCCCCATTTCCTCCCGATCAGCTGGGACTCGGAAGGCAGAGAATAGATAGGGGCAGGGCCAGTCAGAGGTGGTATTTACCGGTTCTCTGAACTACTCAAAATTTCCGCTAAATTTCTCCAGAACTGGTCAGAACCTGCTGAATCCCACCTCTGCTCTGGCCATAACTGGAAAAGAGTCAACCCAACTTCCTGCTTTTTCAGGTATGTAACACACTAATCTGAAGTCAACATTCCAAACTTGGTTTAAAAGAATGGGCAAGGAAATCCCACTTCTTCCCATGTGCCTAACCTAGCCCTACCTACTGGTGATGTTGGTTGTTCACTCCTGAACTAGGAGCACTTCTATACAAGTTCTTATGAACATTTAATCTAGTACAAACAACTTAGTTGGCTAAAAAAACACAAATGGGTGTGAATTAGCTGGCCCTTGATAGCAGGCAGTGGTGGGATTCAACATTTTTACTACGAGTTCTGTGGTCATGGCTTGGTGGGCGTGGCTTGGTGGGCGTGGCAGGGGAATATTACTGCAAAATCCCCATTTCCTGCTGATCAGCTGGGACTTGGGAGGCAGAGACTAGATGGGGGCGGGCCCAATTCTCCGAACTACTCAAAATTTCTGCTACCGATTCTCAGAACTACTCAAAATTTCTGCTACCGGTTCTCCACAACCTACTGGTCAGAACCTGCTGAAACCCACCTCTGATAGCAGGAGAACTAGTTTTGGTTACTAAATGATAAGATTCCCTTGCTTTTTCCAAAACACTGTTTGCTTTAGATACCTTACAATATTTTTCTTGCATTTTTTTGACCACTTGCTATAATTAAACATGTAAATTGCTTTTGATTAGGGGTAATAGCTAGCCAATGAATGGAACAGGAGATATATACAATGTAGATTTAAGTGTGCAGTCTTCCTTCCACTGATCAGCAAGCATAGACTTTTTAAACAAGCTAATTCTTAATGTTCAAAAGTTTCATTTTCTTGTCCTGTTAAACTGCTAAAGTTTAGCAGAAACTGCTAAAAGAAATCATATTATATCCATTCTAAGCTATGATGATGATGTTATCCATTCAGTCATCCCCAACTCCTGGTGATTCCATGGGGCAGGTCTCTCCACCTCTTCCAATCTTGCCCTACTTCTTTGAGTTGTTTTATATTCTGGCTAGTGTCAGCTTTGATGGTGTCCAGTCAACGTGTTTTTTGGCAGCCTGGTTTCCTTTTATTGCTAACTCTCCCAAGCATAATTGCTTTGCCCAGTGAATTCCCCTGCATGACATGGCCAAAATAAGTGAGACATAGTTTTGTGATTGGCTAAGCATTGCTTGGTATATATATATATATATATATGCTCCTTTTGAATCAGTAACAAGTTTATATATACACACTAGGAAAAAGGCAGCCTGAAGGATAAATGCTCTAGAAATAATGTTAAGTTGAAGGTGAGATAGAGTCCTATAAAGTTGGGAGGAGAGAAAGGACCACTACAAGTCAATTCGTTCAAGAAAATTTAAGAGGCCAAGTTAATAAAAGGAATGTAAAGATTATGCAAGGGACCCTCAAACTCTAAGCAGCACTCTTAAACCACAGAACGCTGTGTTACATAACACATAGGGGGAGGCATGTGAGTTCAGGCATAGCACTAAATACAAATAGGAATCACCATAGAATACATACCAAGTCCCCAACTTAAGGAAAATAGAACATTAAAGTGTGAGTTCCCTGTTTGTTACACACACACACACACACACACACTTTTCTCCTAGAACCCTCTATACGCTATAGAAATTTTCTATAATTTTAGGTTTAAACAACTTAGAACTCCACAGTCTTGGATACGACCCAAAATTAACCTGTCAATGAATACTTTACCTTCAACCACAATACATGAACACACAATAGATACAAACTTATGGTAAACCACTCCAAACTCAATTGCAGAAAATACGACTTCAGTAACAGAATTGTCAATGCCTGGAATGCACCACCAGACTCTGTAGTTTCTTCCCCTAATCCCCAAAACTTTAATCTTAGACAGTCTGCTGCTGACCTCACCCCATTTCTAAGAGGTCCTTAAGGGGCCTACCGTCCCTGTTCTAATATTTCAGTTTATTCATATCCATTTCTTGTATTCATAATCATGTTTATACTTGTATCTGTTATCTAATACATGCTTGATGAAATAAATAAATTTTTTCAGTGTCTTAACTGCACTAAATGTGGAGGTTGGTAAGCAATGTCTACTTGTACTGCATTCCCCGAATTTTTCTCAGTTTATTGTAATTTGTATGGTGTTTGTCCTTTATTTTGTTTTCTTATAGAGCAGCCCTTTGAGACAGGATGAATTGGAAGAGAGTGACTGGCTCAAATTAACCCCTCAGCTCCAAATGAAACCTGAACCTGTGTTTTCTTCAACACCACACTAGCTTTCATTTCTTTCCATGCTGCTTTCTTTTCTTCTTCTTCTTTTGGTTACTCTTCCCGAAAATGGTTTATTTTTCTGTAAGTGACCAGCAGTTCTGGTTATTTCAAGATCATGAATGGAATTGGGGCAAAGGAGAATAAATTCAAAATGGCAGGTTGCCAATTTTCAGCAATTGTGGCTGCAAAGATCATTAGAAGCTGCAAAACAATCCATAACCTACCTATAGCTTCCAGGTGGGTAAGGTGGGAAGAGATTTCAGGAAGGCACAAGAACCTGGACCCACAAATTGTCTATCCTCCCGTTACAGATTCACAATGTTCTCCTGACAAGAACTGCCACATTTAATACAGTTGTGAAAATAACTTTAAATTGACAGCAGATTTATGAGTACTTGTGGCAAACTGCAAAAAAAGGCACCTAGAGGCTATATGTAGGTTATGGATATTTCCCAGTTTTGTATAGCCTGGAAACATTTGATAAGTCTGTTTAGTGAAGGGGAAAAAACCTTCATTTTTAAAAATCTTCTCTTACAAATCTTCTTTAACCAGGAGAATTGGGTTATTCTGAATAGTTACTGCAAGACTGCAAGAAGCAAAGTTGTGACGTTTCAGGCATACTCAAGTCATCTCTGTTGAAACAAAACTGACTACTTGCATGCGGTTTCTTAGCTAAGGAGAGAATTATTTCAATTTTTAAATAATAGCAGAGGATTAGAGAGCCATTTAGAACTTTAACCAATAAAACTTGAAGGACTTGTACAATAAGGTATATGCTCTGTTGCTGCCATCTGCAGGTCACTCTAGGGAAAAGGATTACCGGTAATTGTTTTCAGCCCTGATCTTTTAAAATTACGAATCACCTTTGCAGGACGAAATACTTCTATATGTACCTCAACAATAAACGTTCAGACCTTTTGACAGGGCAATCTTATACGTGTGTATTACAACCATGTATGAGTGGGAGAAAAGTAACTTTTTCTGAAGTCCCTCTAAAAGAAAAGCTTTGTCTATGGTTGCAAAAAAATCAGGAATCATTTTAGCAGATGAATAGAATAACTAAATTGATGTTTTGGGGAAATGAGGTTTTAAATGCATGCTTGAGCCAACAGTTTTTGAACTCACAGGCTCATATATATCAATAGGATTTGGGCATTCTCAGTTTCACAGTGCTTTACAGCCCTCTATAAGCAGTTTACGGAGTCAGCATATTTCCCCCAACAATCTCATTTTTACTAACCTCAGAAGGATGGAAGGCTGAGTCAACCTTGAGATTGGTGAAATTTCAACTGCCAAATTGCAGGCAGCAGGCAGGCAGAAGAAGTGACCTGCAGTACTGCATTCTAACCACTGCGCCACCAGGGCTCATGTCAGGAGAAACATAAAATGTGTGGACAGATTACTTAAGACTTGTGATCAAGAGTGAATGGGTGTTGAATGAGTGTGGGCTAAATATAAAGATGGAGTGAGTACCACAAAAGTATGTTGAGGTAAGGTCTCATAGAAAGAAAGAATGAGGACTGACATGCACAACACATATATAAAGCCAGAATGAAGGGATGGAGGGGAAGACTGAGAAATTCATATTTCATAAAATCAATAGGTTTCTCCAAAAAAAAAAGGAAAGTTTAAAAACAAAAGGCAGTGTGTGAATTGTTTTATGGACAAGGTAGAAATAAGGACAGAAGAATATGGAGAGGTATAATGAATGGCATTAGTCTAAATTAGATTTAGATATATTTATTTTTACGTTACGAATATTTTACCTGTTATTTGTTACTCTTGTATTTTTTTACATACTTTTGTTTATGCTGCAAGGAAATAATGTGATATACACACACACACCTATGATTTCAGGAGGACATCCTCTCAAGTAAGCCTATGAAAGATTATAAACTAATTCAAGAATACAGTCTCTGATGTAAATATCTCTCTGGTCTATTTCCCACACCAAAAACTATGGTCTGTTTGCCCAGGGTTTAATGAATAAATGACAATTGACTGGATCCACCCAACAAATTAAACTGTAATTGTTTTTATTGTATGCCTCCGAGTTAAATTTGTGATGTAGGTAGCTATAGACATTTGATTAAATAAACAAAATAATGCATGGGTATAGAAAACAGTTGGATTCACCAAACAAACCACATTGCTTACTGCATGACCTCCAATCCAATTTTTGATTAGTTGAATGGTACACTTGAACTAATTAAATCTTAGTTTTAAGTAGAACACTTTGAAGCAACTGTACTTCTATGGCATGATTATGACAAACAATATAATACTGTTTATTATATTTAATTGCACATAGTCTACCTACAGTCACCACTGGCTTACATAACTTAATTCAATTAAGAAGGTTAGATAAACTGGAGAGGCACTGTTTGTACGAACTGGTCAGGTAACACTTGTACAACGAATGTGCTTGTTCTTTTTAATGTTATTAGTAGCATAAACACAGTTTGAGTGTGTAGTTAAAAGCCTTGGGTTAGGATAGGTATGAGTGCCCACTGCTCTCCTGCTTCGTGAAACTGCTCATGGAAAAAGAGCCTCCTGACCATGGCTGCCTGAAAATAGATCTCCCAATAAGAGGATTCCTCCTCCCAGGAAATCAACACAAGGACTTCAACAACTTTTGATTTACATTCCCAAGTGACTGTAGAGGAAATCTGAAAAATACTTGTGGATATATCTTGCTGATGTAAATCGCCTGAAGTTTTGGAAGTTTTGCATCCTATAAATAAGCCTGCTGTGATAGCTACTTTTACAGCAACCTTTGGACAGAAATAAACAGTTAAAGGAAAAACCCCACATTCTTAACAAATACAGGAGTGGACCTGTGCCTGAGTAGATTTTTAACCATCTCCTCACCTCACCATACTTTGGAAATCTCCACATGTTCAGTTGCCTTAATAGATTTATTTTATCAAGGATGAAGTAAGGATATTAATATTAAAGGATATTAAATGGAAAAACAGAACAGAACAGCATAAATCAGAGAGAAGTAGCAGTTCAGGAGCTGTCTAAGATGTCTAACAATCCTTTCCGGTAAATGCCACCCACCCGTGCATTTTGACAGTTTCAGTATAGACTGAACACAGTCACTGTATTTAAAAAGGTAACATTGTAGAGTCAAAGCCATAGATCAGAGATGCTTGAATGTGTAAATCACTTTCCAAAAGAGGTTAGCTTTCTTGCAGGCCAAACATCTGGTTTTTTTAACTTAGCAACAGCCTTCTTCCTAATACATTTAACAGAAGCAGAACTGAGAAGCTAAGATCCACAGATAAAATCCCATAGCTTCAACTGTGCCTGGAAATCGTGAATAAGCATTGGGCATTTGAACCAATGGGTGGAAATGATGCATTATTTGCTATTAATTCATTCTACCAGGACAGGAGAAAAAAATGCTAATGAAGGAATAAATAAAGAGAAAAATCATGGCAATCTTATATTATCATATATTACATCAAACAAGTTATTCAAGGAACACATATGACAGGAAATTTTTTTCCTTGTGCCTATAATATTATATGATGAAATTTTAGTTGTTAAGAGGGACCCTAGGAAGAAAATCGTGCTTTCTCACTATTTAGAAATTGTAATGATCTCATAACTATATAATGCAGTATATCTTCTTTGACATACTAATTCTGAGAACAAATCCAGGCTTATTTATTGATGGAGGAAAATAACCATGATTAAAAGAAAGCCTTGTCTCTCTTCTTATCATCAGTTGAAGAAAACATCTTGGATGGGTTAGGATTAGACTGAAGTATAATATATTGTAAAGTTGTCAAGAGTGATGTGACATTGTAAGAAAAAGTGGTGGCAAAGAAATTTCCCCCCAGTTTATTTTAAGGCTTAAAAGAATAATACAGTGTCAACCTTGATATATGCTCTTTATCCTCAGTAATCCTATTATTAATAATGCTGCTGCTGCTGTTAAAAATGATAACACCCTAATGAATACAAGCTCACTGCAACTAAGAAGAAGCTAACTTGCTCTCAACTTGTTATATTTTGGAAAATGAATGTAAGGTTGTCTTTTATCCTGTCAAGGAAGGGATCAGGGAGATTTTTGTGATCCACACAAAAGTGTTTCCATTGCATCAGTTGTGACATGGTCAGAGACTTTTTGACTTTCACTTCACTTTGGCTACTCTGGTCCTCTTGGATCACAGGACAGCCTAAGAAAAATAACAGGAAGAAAACATAAGCTGATGAGAAACATTCAACACTACTTGAACATTTTGAAACAAAGACGTTTATGGCTAAAAAAATTGGTTGAACTCCAGGTACTCCAGATGACAGAATAACAGAATAACAAAGTTGGAAGGGACCTTGGAGGTCTTCTAGTCCAACCCCCTACTCAGGCAGGAAACCCTATATCATCTCAGACAAATGGTTGTCCAATCTCTTCTTAAAAACATCCAGTGTAGGAGCACCCACAATTTCTGGAGGCAAGTCCTTCCACTGATGCCTGAGACAAACAGAAAGCTATGGCTAAGAAGCAACTT
>JANHFT010004247.1:69997-98498 GCA_032467955.1 Pseudoxenodon macrops | reverse complement strand
ATAAGTCCTAGGACTCATCTGCATATCCTGCTCATCTCTGTATGTGAATTTGTCAATTCCCGAATATGTGAAGGCATGCTGTGGTTCTCAGCCTGCCTCTTGCCTAATGTGAAGGCAACCTCTGTTGATCTTTTTTTATTGCATAATCAAAAGTAGTGTTTTCTAATCTCTCCAGGCAAAAATGGCACTGGGCCATATGGCAACTGGGTTTCATTTCTTCCAGGCAATGCCTCCACTCCAGTTGGCTAATAGGTACTCCGCCAGCCCTTCCGCTCAGTCACTGGTTGCTTCCCTCTGCTGCCATTTTATCCTGGGCTGCTGGATTAGTAAAACAGGGTACTTTTTTTTTTGAACCAGTCCACTAATAGATGAAGATTACTTAAAAGGTTATGGTAGGACTCTTCCAATTTGGCTGCTACAGCTGCAATCGACAGCAAAATGCTTAAAATGATTATTAAATCTTTAAAGGGGCATTTCTCTCTCAGCTAGTTCAATGTGCTAACCAATGCTATCATCTATTTTTCAGCATCTCCATGCCACATACATTTATAGATTTTCAGAGGTCTAATTATGAAGTTTTCCTTCTTGTTAAGATAAAACATAAGACATTTTAAAATCAGTACTCCCAGTATGCTAATGGCATAACATTTTGAAGCTCAGAAATATTCCTAAAGTTTAATGCTTGTAGTAGACAAATATGACTGCTTGTTCATGCAGATTTCTACTTCACTGATGTTTATGTCTGAATAGTTATGTCCCCTCCCTATTTTCTCTTCTCTTATCTATGTCTCTTTTGTGGCTTGCATATTTATGGACAGGTCACAGTACGCCCATGAATTACATTTGCTTCATGAACTGCACTGTTTATTGGTAGATTTCCAGTAAAATTCAAGTTGCTGGTTATGTTGCTCTTTGAGTTATTTGGTTATTTGAGGAAGCACATATCTCCTATAGTTCCTGCCCAACCATGTTTGAAAACGTTGGTATCCTCCAGGTCTCATCAATTAAACAATGGTAAGCTTTAAGAAATTAGCTTTCTATCTCATGGCATTGCTGATACGCCATCTCACCTGAGATTCACATAGCTTCTACCTTGGCCCCCTTTAAATGAGTTCTTAACATCTGTCTGTATCCCCTGGCTATGAGCTAGAATTGTTGGCAGATCCTTGTTGGGGCATTTCGGTTATTTGATTGATTGCTGGTTTTCTCCACAGTTTCTTTTGGATTTTATATTCCTCCAGCATCTTCACTGTTTTTATTGTTGTGTTTTGTAAATCATGCATTAAAGATGCAGTGCTTAACTCTGTCCTCTAAGAGTCAGCAATTTATAAGACCTTCAAAAGATGCACCAGTCAGTTTAGTTTTTGGCTAATCTATGAAGCATCTTTGTTTAATGGATCCATTTACAAATTCTATTACAAAATAGCTCTTTTCAATGATGTATTAATCAAAGTGTGTCAATGTGTATGTGTTCATGTGCATGCCACCAATTAGCCCCTCCCCCACTCCTCCTATTCTGTATAGGAATGAGATATGTCTACAGTTCTTATACCAAATATTTTATTGATTTTTTATGAAGAAAAGTAAGCCAATAAATTATTAGTTTTCTTACCATTTCCTTGTTTCTTTGTTGGATACAGGTATGCATCTCAGGCCAGCGCCCACTACCATGAGAAAGGATGTTAGCAGCACAGTTTTTCGGAGGCCTGCAAGGGGAAGGGGAGTAGAAACTGCTTTAGCAAAACATGGCAACCTTGACAAGTATCAATTCAGGAACTGGAAAGTTCAAATTAATCAAGTACAATACTGTTAATAAAATCCCAATGATTAATATAATAAAAACAGTGTTTCATCATAACTGGGGCCAAAACAGTGCTTGACTTTATTATACACTGTTGCCAAGCAAGAAGTTATGAGGGAAATAGTCTTATATTTTTATTATTTTCAGCAACTAGTGTGGTTAGAGGCGTATTGTCTTCAGTTCTAAAAGTATTATTGACATGGTTTGTAGCCACATTGAGCTTCATATCCTCTATATATTTTCTCTACTTTCCTTTTAAAGCAGTGAAGACTGCTGATCTTGATACAAGCTTGTACTACTGAATTCTACAGCAGAATTACATTCTGCACTAACAATGTTGGACAGATATTATAGAAGATAATATCTTTCCAACAGAAGATACACAGAGGAACTATTGGAGTGCAAACCCACAATGCATTCCTTAAGAACGTAAGGATAGCTCTGTTGAATCAGGTCAACATCCATTTCAAATTAGCACTTGGTTTCCCACAATGGCCAGCCAGAGGCCTCTGGAAAGCATACAAGCCAAACAACCATTTCAACCACCAGCCATTGTTTTCCTGATATTGGTAGCTGAAGGAGTGCTGCCCCTTACTTCGTGGTATTAAGTTCAATAACAGCCCTTAATAAACCCTCTCTCCATATTCTTGTGGATTAGAGAAATGCTCTTTGAAACACATTCAAGACAATGATCATCATTGCATGCTGTGGTAATGAATTTTACTAGTTAATGATGTGCTTATATGAAGACATATTGCTTTTATCTGTTCTATATTTCCTCCCAATAAGTTTTATTGGATGATCCCTAGTCCTTATGTACTGAAAAGGAATTTGTTTTTATTTTCTCCAAGCTATGATTTTATACTCATTTATGTCTTTTTCACCTTTTTTCTATGCTAAATGGTCCTCAAAGTTCTATTATTTTCTCACAGGTAAGGTGTTCAAATCATTTTCTTGTCCACATCTGCATTTTTCCCAGCTCCAGCTACTTTTTTTATAGTTAGCAACCAGATCTACACAGACTATTACAGATGTGGACATATCTTGAATTTGGAGAATCTGATGATGTTTATTTTCCATCCTTGTTTTAATTATCTCTAGTGTGGAATTTGTGTTTTACCAAATCCTGTATACTGAACTCATATTGTCACTTAACTAACCAAGATATCTTTCTCACTAATTTCTTGGTTCAAATGCCAACAATTATACATGTGAACTTGCAGGGTGGAGACGGATGTTGACTTAATGTGCATCTGTTTACACTTAGTTCAGCTAACCACATTCATTATTTACCTGATCAGTTTTATTCATCAACTTTAAAGAGCTCTTTGCAATCATTTATGGCTTACCACCTGGAATAAATTGGAAACATATGCAAACCTGGCCAACTCATTGCTTATCCCTAAGTAAGTCAAGATCATATATAAAAATTGAAAAGTACTGGTCCCAACTCAAATCCTTGAAGCACTATATTTTCTTTCCTCCATTCAGGAAAATTCCTGTTTATTTCTACTCTATTTTTTCAATAGTCCATAAAAAAAATCTTATCACACAACCACTAAAGAGATTTTGAAGAGGAAATATATCAAAGGCTTTTTAAAAATCCTAGTATATAGTGATGACTAAGTCACCTCTATGCACGTGCCTCTTGACACTCATGTTCCTCTATGCGCTTACCATGTCTAGCAATTTGCCTGGAACAAAATTCATCCATCCATCCAATTTCTATGACTTCCTATCATAGTTAATTACTCTGAAGTCTGGGATTGTTATGCATCTCCCCAAATCCCTTTCTAACATTAGCATCATATTGTCTGCTTTCCAGTCCTCTGGCACCTATTCTGATTTGAAGGTCATTATTTTGTTTTGCCTTAAATGCCCATTTGACATGTAAGAATTTTAGAGTGGCTGGCATCAGTACCTGGTGATATATTGCTATCATGCAGTGTTAACCCAATTTGCTTCAGTATTTTTTTTGATTCAATATTTTTACTATTTTATTATCTAATGGCATTCACTTTGCTAGCTGGTTTTCCTTTCAGTCTTTTTTTATTAACTCCCCCATTTTTCAGGATTTTCTATTTTTGTAATTAGATTTGGCTGTGCTGGACCTGCAGGCAATTTTCATGTATGGTAGCAGTACCAACTCTATCTCCATAATAATTCAATGACCTTTTGTGAGACAGTTGACTTTCTCTACTATCCTGTATTTTTAAACTTACTGTAGTTGTTTGCATTTGCACTTCAAGAATTTCATATTTAGGAATTCCCATCCACCTTGAGCTCCGTTTTTCAATAGCTTCTACTGCTGTGAAATCCTATTTATCATGCTTTGAATTTATCTCTTATACTCGGTTTCTGTTACTTACATTCCCTCAATTAAGCCTTTCTTACTGGTTAGTATCAAAGTCAAGGACTGCTGATTCTTTTGTGCTTTTCTCCACTTATCAAAGAAGAAAGTCATCAGGAAATTTGTATATGTTTTGATCATTTTATTTGCATCCTTCTGTGGTTTTCCACATGTATCATTTTTCAAATTCAGTGACCAGAATTGTACCAGTATTCTAAATGCTGATTTCTATAGATTTCTATAGATGTATTACTGTACGATATAAACTTGGTGGTTTTCCTTTCAATCCCTTTTTAATAATCCCTGCTGAGTTAATATCTTCGATGAGCTCTCTATTCACTATAGAGTTTCCATGTTTATAGTCAAATGTGACTGTGCTGCACCCTGCAGGAGTTTCCTATTTGCATGCATGTTTAACTCAATAGTATTACTTCAGTAGTATCAACTATGCTTCCAGCACCATTACAAAAGTCCTACTTCTTCTACAAGGGAAAGAAGGGCTTTTTTTTTTTACTGCTAGAGACTTTCAAACACAGCACTTTGCTGTACATTTTTATGAGAAATGTGGATCAAACAGAAGTAGGCGGAGGCTTAATCTGCTCCTTATCCTTGTGCTTTCCCATCTTGGAAAATCAATGCTTTTTTGTCTTTAGCTTTACCATGAGTTGTGTCTCCTGGACACACTGTAATGCACTAGAATACTAAAAACTAATTCTGTAGACATTTTTACTAGACAACTGGGTTCAAGATATGTAATATTGATTTAACATGCTAAATATGTTAGAAAATATCCACAAAGATTATTATCAGCTTCTTATTTCTCTCTCCCACACATTCTTTTCCCACCTGGGGAGGATAGTTTAAGGATTTCCAACAACTCAAAATAAGAATGGATAAGAATGGAGCAGAAAGCAGTATTTTTGTCTATTTTCTCACACTTCTTCAGGCTAAGAGAAAGTTAATTAGAGGCACACTGAGTTTCAAAAATGCATAAAATATCTTTCCAAGCCTTTTAAAGGTTTAACAGTGTTGAGTTCAAGATGTACGGTACTTATTGGGAAGATAGCTGTATAAAGACCCTTAAGGTATTAAACTGAACAACAGACATCTATATTTGTTTATCCATACTTACATTAATCTGTGTGTCAAGAGAAGCTAACTCTGATTTTAAGATACATAATCAATCAGTTCTTTAACAGTTTTAAAGGTAAAACCTTTTTAGCATTGCATGCTATATTAAAGTCATGCTACGGTTAAAGCATTACATCATCTAGAACAGTGATGGCTAACCTTTTTGCCATCGTGTGCCAAAAGCAGGGGGAGTGCGGGGTGGTGGTGTCGCGTGCACATGTGCCCATACCCATAATGCAATGCTCTCCCCCTACGCATGAGTGCACAACCCCTCCGTGCTGCCCCCACCCGTGCATGTGTGCAGGCCTCACTGAAGCCTCCTGGTAGGCCCGTTGGGTCCGTTTTTCGCCATCCACAGGCTCCGGAGGCTTTCCTGAAGCCTGGGGAGGACCAAAACGGCCTCCCCCCTGCCCTCTGGAAGGGCAAAAATCAGATGGCCAGTGTGTGTATGTGCGCTGGAGCTGGCATAGGGCAACACATGCCCTCAGATATGGCTCTGCTTGCCACCTGTGGCATGCGTGCCATAGGTTCACCATCACGGTTCTAGAACATTACAATGTTCTGCATATTTTCTCTGTATCATAAATGTTGACAAATGCTCGGTATTCAAAAAAAGAACAAAATAATGCTAGAGATTTAGGGAATATGAACTTGTCATAATTGAAAGCCAAGGAATGACATGAACTGTTACTCATCAATTGCTCTGGCAAACAGCAATGTCAACAAATAAGTCTTTATGAAAACCTATTCTGATAGTCAGAAGTTATTGAAAATATAACTCTGATCACAGTAACAGAAGAAAGAACCAGTCACAGCTTGGGAAATAGGGATCTTTGCAAAAGCATTTCCAAAGATTTCAACAAAAGTAAAAAGATCTGTGATGTATTTGCCGGAAGCAGAGTCCTGATAACATTTCATCCTCTTATCAGAGTTCAACTTCCTTTCTATGCTCTCCAACAATGCAATCTGGTTTCTACTATCTTCCAACCAACTCTCGTATCAATGGATAAGAAACCTGGCTGGACATCAGCTTTTCTTAAGCTTTCTTTTCTGCGCCTAGGATTAAACATTTTATAGTTTGCTTGTTACTTAGTGTGTACTCTTCCACTGTCTACTTTCACTAATCTAGCGCTATAAGTGTGATTTTATATCATCTTACAATTTGTAAACACACCATCACCAAGTATATTGGATTTAAAGAACTTTTAATATTTTTACCATGCATAGGTAGCCTTGCTATTGTCTAAACGAAGAAGAATTCTATGTGACAATTCTATCAGTGAAAATTAGAGTGGATAATTAATTCTAATCTTCATAAAGGTGAATAAGCTCTGGACATCAGCCCCCCCCAAAAGGATTGAGTACCACAAGCTGAGACTAGCTGGGCAAGGTATATTTCAAACAGAAAGACCAACTGCATTCTGTCCAAATATTAATGCTGGCTATTTCCCCAAGCACCATGGGGAAGAATAATATGTTGCACAGAATAAATGAGAACAGAGGTTTGATGCCCACATAGTAACCACAGCAGTAAAACTGCTCTCTGCTCTCCGACTTAGGTGAATTGGAAATTTGTCAGATAACACTGATCCATTTATTGCCTGGATCTGCTGTCTTGTATTCCTTCTTCTCCAATATTAAGCCACACTAATCTAGTTCGATCTCATTAAAAGGAGCAAATCCTTCTTTTGGTAGCTGTAATTAGGAATCAGAGAGCTGCCTGGTTACCTGGCGAAGAAGCAGTGTTAATAAGCTCTTGACATCAAGTCGTTTGTGTGGGAATTGAAGGCTGTTTGAAAGGGAACAATAATCATGGTATCATTCTGGGCTGCATTTATGTACAGGGGATTTAGGATACCTTTTTACAAAGCCCTGCTCCTTCCTAAATGGGTGGTTCCAACCAGGGTGTGGGTGTGGGTGAGAGATTATCCAGACAGCCATTTTCTTATGGAGTTCCATCCTCTCTCATGTTTTTAACATCTACATGAAATCAGTGAGAGAGATCATATGTCCATTTGGAATACAGTGTCATCAGTAGGTTACAGGATGTACTATAATGTCTTGTCTCAGTGTTTGGATGGGACTGAGACTCCATCTCAGCAAGATGGGAGTTGCTGTTTGTTCAGTATGGTATTCTGCTCTAGGGAGGAAGGGTGTACTGTCCCTGAAGAAGCAGGTCTGTATCACGGGACTCCTCTTAGACAAGTGACTACTGTGGGAGCAGATAGAGGGCAGGTGTGTGTGTGTGTGTGGAGGGGAACTTTGCCTAATTTCCTCCCCACCTGGAATGAGAAGACTTTGCAACAATAACTCATATTATTATTATGCATGTGGCCTACTGCAATGCAGTCTACATGGACTGCTTTTAAGGACCACTCAGAAGTTTCCAGAATCAGCAGCCCAGTTATTTGCTGGCACTTGCTTCTAGAAGCACATTACCGTTTAGCTTTGGTCTCTGCAAAGGTTTTCTATTAGCTTCTGTGCTGGTAATTATCAATACATTTTGCATTGCTTGGCACTGAGGTACTTGTAGGACCATCTTCTCAATCCAGAATCTATGCTTGACTTGTGTGTCAGAGAAATAGCTAATAATCCCCCATTTCTGCAACATATATGGAGTGGATGCTCATAGCTGCTGCTTTTAGATGATACCATCTACGTTATGAAATGGCCTTCCATTAGAAATCAGGTTGGCCCCACAGTCTTTGTCTTTTGGAAACTTTTGAAAACTGAATTATGTAATCCATATACTGAATTATGTATATGGTGAATAATAGGAAGCCCAATCTTGTCTAATGTTATGTACAGTAGTTATACATTATTTAGGTCAGGTCTTTGGTTCTTATTGTTTTCATAAGATATGTTTTTTTTATCCATTTAACTAGTCTAAATCATTGGGCTTCTTTTGTTTGTACTAGGTATAAATATGCTACATAAAGTATACTGTAATCAGGAATCATTAGAATTATGTAATAGCTTCCAACCTTATGCTGTTGACTTTTGAAATTGGAATATCCACTGGAGATCAAGTTCATGGCTTTGACTATAAGTTGGCTGACCCAATATTCAACAACATTTTAGTTGGTTTCTAAAGTAATTCTCATAATTATAAATCCCAGATAGGAGATTCATAGATATCATTTATCATAGCACTTAAATTATCAACATTTTTAAAATTAGTGTCCACTCATGATGTTTAGTTTTCTTAAATAATCTACTGTACAAAATATCAGAAGAAAAAGTAATATATATTGCAATATTCCCCAGATAGAATCTCTCAACCATATCAGCAATCTTCAGCCCCAACCTGGAAAAGGTACTGCTACTTCATGGGCAATGTTTGATAATTTTATACCCACTTACAGATAATAATTTAACTTAAAACTATTTACCAACAAGAAGAAATCACATTATAAGGCAAGCAACAAAGATATCACTCATAACAACTGTGGAATATATACATCATTCTCTATGCCAGAAAGTGCTCACTGCACAATTTATCCAAATTTTACATATAATAAAATAGACCCAAATCAATTCCCCAAAATATTGTACTGTCTTTGAACTCAAGATGATGATCTGTGAAATTCATTTGAGAAAATGAATTTCACAGATCAATGTCATTATAAAATAAATAAGCTAGAGAACTTCAGAATATTTCTTAGTTTTAAAACTATGGTTTGTTACCACATAGTGTGAGTTAACAAACTCATTCATACAAGGCAGCCTATCTCTGTAACATATACTTTTTTATTGTTACCATCTACGGATAATTCTGCTTATTTTTCTATTTGCCATTCTCCCTTTTTCAATAGCATTCTTTGCTTGTGTGTGCAAGTATGTGCATCTGTGTACACACAAAATTTTATTCCATGTCTGATAAAGTATATTATAATCCATAAAAGTTAATGTGATTGTATATGTTTAAGGTGTAGTATAACACTTCTTAATGTTTTGGTAGTTTGTTCACAAATGCTGAGTTTGGGCTTATTACTTTAGTACTTCTTACTATGACACAGTAAATCCATGCAATAATCAAAGTTACTGTGACATCACAATTTCCAATTATTTTTAAAAGCAGGTTTTACAAATGAATGTGATAGGGGTTCATGTGCAAAGAGGACACAGATGGAGACTATTAAAAACTCAGAGTGTTCCTGAACCTCTAGGGATCATTAAGACATTACAAAGCATTATAGTTAAGTGGAATAGTATTAAGAACAGAAGAACACTATTTTCAGAAAATATTTTAGTCAAAAAGGAAATGTGTTCATTTTTGAGTATTAAACAACACAATTTAGCATTTTTATTGAAAGAAAAAATGTATTAGAACATAAGAACAGAACTACTGGATGAGTCCAATATTCTGTGTCTCAAACCAATCAACTACCTCAGGTGCATTGTAAGCAGAGAAGGAACATAGCCCTCCATTGACACACGGCAAATGGTATTTTTATGCACACAACTCCCAATCAAAAGATAACATTGAATATTCAAAAGCAACAGTTCTTCACAGACATATTCTCCATGAATTTTAAAACTGACCACTTTTCAAAACTACCCAAAAGTTAGTGACATAGCCACATCTTGTAGTAATGGTTTTCCATAAATTAATTACCATACTTTCTGAGTGAATTAGCGCTTCCCTTGCCTCTCTTATATCTTCAAAAAGGTATTGGATACTAATGTTCTGAGAAATGGAGAAAAACTTTAATAAAATCAATCCAGCATTGTTATTACTGAAGGAATTCTACATGGAAAGACCATGCATGAACAAATATATCACACCAGCTAACAAAGACATGACTGGCTTTAAAATTTTTACACTTCCTACTTCCTTGTTGTTATAAAATTAAAAGATACAGTACATATAATTCCTATACAGCAATATACTGCAACTTATAATCACATCCCGTATTACTCATAAGCTATTTTAAGTAACAAAAACAAGATGCTCTCTCTTGTTTATTCCCTGGGTTATGTTTTAGTCCATGGTATACAAGGGTTTGTATTTATAACGATCAAATAGAATAAGTAATGTTGAAAATATCATCTAATTTTATACCATTTCTTTTCTTTTTGTTGAAACAAGGACAGGTTCTACAAAGGATTCGCCCATGAGGTTGGCAAGGCAATGTTCTTCCTGCCTTATACAGTCCCAAAGCTTTCCACAAACTGTTCAATAATTAAGAAATATTCCTGAATCAGGTAAGAGTGTGACAGGCAACTTGAGAAATGAATATCCAAAGTTTGGTGAAACAGCTCCAATTACTTTTCTTTTTTTTAACTTTTGTTTCTAAAAAATGTTTTTGTAATTTCTTAGCATATATTTAGATGATCCCTTCTGTCTATGTATTCAGAACAGACAGGGAGAACACCGAATAAGAGTTTTAGAGATGAAACCTGTTAGGTCTCAGAAACATTATAGAATATATTTATTCTAATATGACAATACTGTATACTCAAGACTTTAATTAAGGAGTCCTACTCATTACTGCTCATAAAATTTATGGCCAACTTCCATTCTAAAACTGAAGTATGTCTACATGGCACTTCCTCTATCATTTTTTCTCCTCAGAACTCTTGTCAGGCTGAGCTGACGCACATACCTGACCCAGTCATTCTGTGACTTTTTGTGCTCAGGAAACGTCATAACATATTTTGCATTATACTAACTCTAACTATGCATTGACACAGTGTCAGGCCCCACCCAAAGACAACACAGTGAAATCCAATAATCTTTCATTTGCTTATGCCTAATGGACAGAATCTTGCCAAACTACAGCCCTATTAACCTACTAGATATATCTTAAAATATTCTAGGATGTGACTACCGTAAATCTCTTCGTCCCTCTCTCCTCAAGCCCTGGACTGTGCACTCTCATAATGTGAGCCTCTCTATGGAAAATCTCTCTATTGCCAAAACTCTCCCCAACTGTTTTTCCAGGTGCACATTCCATCACATATAGGTCCAAATTGATCGTTCATGCCAGTAAAATTCTGCAGCCAATTGGAAACCTCCTTTGTATGGAATAATTTTTCATTGTGCATTTATTTATTTAATTTCTTAAACTGTCACAATGATGGGCTGTTAGTGGCATACAAGAATAATCAGTCATCAAATATCATTGGTGTACAGTAATATATATAGTAATTACAAATTATAAAAAATTAAGCCAATAACCTAATTAGGGAAATATAAACCTGTCTATCCTGTTATGTTAACTAATTAAAAGGGCCCTCTGGGAAAATTCTTTTTCAACTTCCTTCCAAAAGTATAGTGTAATCTAGCTTCTTGGAGAAGTTTGCTCCACGCATAGGGGTCTTTATGGAAAAGCACATGTGCAGAAGAAATGTTTGATGAACTAAGCACTTCACTGGGATTCTCACTAAGTGGTCTAAAATAAACAATTTAAAATATGAAGATAGTACAATGTTCTTGGAAGGAAAAGAGGATCTGAAGCTTCTAACAGAGAGAAAAAACAAATACCATTAGTTTTTTTAATATTAAAAAAGGGAGGAATGGTAATTTCCAGGAATAAAGCTCCTTTGCAAATAAAAACAATGGACAGTGGTGCCCCTGTTTAGCAAGACAAGAACGTTTATTTTATACAATCACAGAAGATGGCAAATAGAAATTCCCAGAAAAACCTCAGATAAGACTATTCTCAAGAAGGATAAATATAAAACTATTTTAAAACTATTTAACAATGGTACAAGGGAGAAAAATAGTAAAAACAACAAGCAAGCCTATATCTAAATCTTGGGGAGGGGGATGGATAATAAAAAGGAATCTAATAGAACCAAGCAATGACTGATTTTTGTCTAGTCTCCTTTGCAACTACAAAATAGGCTGAGAGCAGACTGACAGTCTTTATAATGTGGCTTTTAAGGATAATGTTCAGAATCCCTTAGTGTCAAAAGTTCAAATCTTGAAGTTCTAGAGATGGCACAAGAGAAAAAGAAACTCATCAAAACTCAAAAACTCATGAGATAGCTGAATCAGATCCTTAAATGCAACTCTATACAATACCAAGAATTGCGCTGGGGGAAAAAGAGGAAGGGGAAAAAAGCAGGAACCACACACAGAAACACTTGAACACTAATGTACAAAAGTGAACTCATCTAAATGATGAAGAATGTTCAAGGGTAGCACAGAGATGGACTCAATGAAGATTCATGATCATCAATCTCCTGCAAGGGAAAGACACTTAGAACAAAACTGAACTGAATCCTTTTGCAATTGCCACTTCAATCATTTCTACCCCCAAGTCCTGTTCAATTATTATGAAATCTTCAAGTCCTACAACAGTTTACTCCTTTTCAAGGGGGAGCAGGATATGAACATACTAGCCTTGTCCCACTCTCTCACTGTCCTTCATGCAAAGAGAATGAACATATGAAATGAGGTTTTTTTTTAAAAAGTAGAAGTTGCTACATCTTTCCTGCCTGGCTGATAGTAAAAAATACCCCTGGATCGGGGTGGGTTGTGAATATTTTTGCTGCCGGTTCTCTCATGGTTGCGCTGCGTGTGCGCAGCAATCAAAAACTAGCTTCTGCGCATGCGCAGAAGCAAAATACAAGATGGCGACGCCCACGGAGACACCGATGGAACTTGCTCCATGACATCACCGTGGAGTTACTACCGGTTCTATAGAACCGGGTAGAACCAGTAGGAACCCACCTCTGCCCTGGATAGGGAAGGCATTTTGTTAATGATTTCACATATTCTTCTAGATTCCTAGTTCTGAGATTTTATTCCATAAATATAAAATGCCCTTCCAGTTCTTCCATATTTGGAGGGAAACTCCTTTCTAATATAGTAAAACTACAAAATGCAATTGTTACATTTCAGCATTGTTCACTCTTCAGCATGGAAGAAACTCTGATATGTATATCTTTTAACTGCTTTAATCACTAAAAAGGCACTTTCAATTTACCATTTTCAAGATTTGCTAAATTAAACAAATTTAACATCTTTCACAATCTTGTAATCCATTCTAGACCCTCTTCAAATCTGTGCATCTATTCCACTTACTTATCAAGACTGTAATCTTCGGGTAGTAAGTCCCACTGAACTCAGTGGACTTCTTTTGATTAGGCATATCTGGAATTGCTTTGTAAACTGTTAATTTTAAAATACTACAATTTAATTCAGAGCCTTGGGGACATGAAAAGATAAACCACTGTAATAATGTAAACATAAACGAAAAGGCATACATGTGGATGACTATTTCTATGGGAATAAGCAAGAATTTCTTGTTTAAAAAGTTACACTTAAAAGCCCTATTTGCTGTCCTTGCACTTTCAGCACTAAGACTAAGAACATTTAGTCTTGGGTGCCAAAGGCAAAACTGGCTAGAGAATTATGGGAGTTGAAGCTCAATACAGCTTTTTTTCTTAAGTTAAATTTTTTTTTTTAAAGCTTACATATAGTTTTATATAACAAAGCCGTTTGAGGTGTTGTACTTCCCAATCTGCATTCCCTCTTGAAAACTATGAACCACCTGAAGGTTCAGATGGTGACTCCGACACCCTCCCACTTCTGCCATTTCAGCTAGCAAAGCGAAGCAACTACTAAGGGGTACGTACACCTGCTCTGTGAAGGGATCCAGGGAGGAACTGCATTTACTGAATTATTTGCACAGGTTTAAGATATATTCATGTATGCTTTCAATTAGCATTCCTTTATTATTTATTTGCTTTTGCTTTTTGTTTTGGGTTATTTTTCTTTTGAACAAGTTTGTTCTGCAAAATGAAAAATAAACATTAACAAGTTAGAAAAGGAACAAACATCTGTATTTTAACTCCAACTTTTGCCTCCAACCCAGTATCATTTTGCCACTGACTTTTTGAAAAAGCAGAATCATGTTGTTCCTAATCTTATCTTAGTAAGACGTCTTCAGCAGTTTTATTTTATTGTCAAGATCTGATGTTCTCTAGTTATGTTTCAATGTTCTCTGCACTCATCCTGTCATTTCTCGTTTGTAAGCAAAGTGTGTATGGTTCAGGAGCGGAGTATCTATAGGACTACCTTTTCTCTGTAGTTTTTGTTCCATCCATTAAGATCTAGTAAGGGATAGTCCCATACAGGCCACACTGCATTAATCCAATCAGGAGATAACTAAGGTATAAGTGACTATGAGCAGAACCTCCTGGTCCAGCAACAGGTACAATTGGTGCATCAGCTGAAACTATGCGAAGGCTCACCTGGCCACAACTGTTCCAAGATTCCAAGAGGCTTCCGGCAAAATTTAAGATGCAGGCATATTAAGCCTGGTTACTTGAGGAACATTTTATCTCCAATAGCTACTGCATGTTCACTAAAATTTAACCAAGTTATGTGCACTTTAGGTCCCTTTGATCAAAACTATCCTCTATTTGGGTTTCATAAGCATACCTTCTCTGTTGTAGCCCCTGCCTTCTGGAACAGCATGTTCTCCACCCCCCCACAGAGCCACTCTGATGATATTCAGAAAGTTCTTGGCTATTTTCCTAGGCCTTTGGATAAGGTGGTTGTTGACCTCAAACAGCTTCTTACTTGTTATATATAGTGTATGGTTTCTGTTCTGCTCTTTTTATTTTTTTTACTTTTTAAAATGCAGATCATTCTGAGTTGGATGGACTTTAAACACAATAAGTAACTAAGTAACTAAGTAAATTGTTCAAATTCTTCTTGCCATCATATAGTGACATAAACATACTCTATGTCTAGGCTATGCATGGAAACTTAATTTCCAATTTACCTTAATCTTTCAAGAAAATATTCACATGTAACAATAAAAAGGCATTTTTACTTCATTATGTACCCTAAGAATGTTGTAGCTATAATGGTATTAATATGTATATTCAGTTTGATTCCACAAATATACAGGCTCTTTCCAAGTCAGTTATTCTTCTTTCTTATCGCCAAAAATAGTAGACTAAGATCATTGAAACATTTACAAGATCATTAATGGTATGAACTGTGTAAAGGGGAACATTAGGTGAATAAACCCTAGAACCTTTGAGGGATTAGGCTACTCAAGAGGGATAGAATGATTCAGAACAGTCAAATATCTTTTCATCACACACACACAAAAACCCAACCAAATTGAACTTCATGACTATAACATGTGCTAATGCGTTTTCAAATTTCACGGCTATTTAAAGAAAAAAGAAGCCAAAAACATGAGCTATATCCATGAGAGAACTGACAAAACAATGAAGCCTCAATGACTATACGCAATATCATTCTTGAGTACCAGGAAACTAACAGGATATCATTATTGCATCATACCCTCCCTGTAAACACTTGATAGCTTACATCTGACTACTACTGAGAAACAGAATACTAAAATTGTTCCAGAAAGGCAATGTTTATTATGGTTATAAAAATGCTTACTGGTAATATTCACTTTATTCACGTTTATTGTACGATTGGCTGTTCTGCATATATGTACTCTATTCTAAACCTAGAATTTACTTCCATATTTAAAAGCAAAATCAGTAATTTTAAAACAAATTTATGCCTAATATATTGAGGAAGAGTAGGAAAAAATAAAAAGCTGTTAAAGTGTTGAGGAAAAGGTTCAAGTCCAGCTTTAGTCAAGGAAACTAATTGGAAGATTTTGGCTAGTCTGCATGTCTCAACAGAGTGTTGATATAGGAATAAAATAGAGAAATTAAAGTTTTATACTACTCTAACTTTCTGAAGGAAAGATGGGAATACATCTAATAATTAGATAAATTATAAAGAATTTTCAATCTTTACTGTTATTTTCTAGGGAAAAGGCCCACAGAAAAGCCTGTGTGTGAACGTTTGTTCTGCCTAATTAAATTATCTGCACTGAATAGAGGCATTTTGGTGAGTTGATGTATTTCCCAAAACTAGAGTATTTTCACTACACATTGGTTAAAATATATTCAAAACTCCTAAACAGAGCAATTTTCTACTGCAAGAATACACATTAAGACCAATCAATATAAGCTCTGGGGTTCAATCTTTAATGAAGTCTGGATTCTTTCTAAAATGTTACTGGTGATTTATGCTGACACTGAGCACAGGTGGACCCATAATTTTGGCATTTTATCATATAGCTACCGCCACATTCTCCATATCCAATTTTAGAGAGAGCTAACAATCCCAAATACTGTTCACCTATAATATATGTGAGTATCATAACATATGCACAAAATTTTATACAGAACAAGAGGCAACCACAGGATTAGGTCAACACACTGCATTCTTTTGTGCCATTTAGCTACAAGAAAATAGCTCACAGAACCAGTTTTTACATTTTACTTTGATATAGCATTCAAATACCACATTTTTTAAAAACAATGATAATCTGAATAGCTAAGTTGTTTTAAATGTAGTTTTGTTTCATTCATACTATTGTCTAAGCTAATAGGTTAAGGGAAGGCTGTCTGAAGAGGAAAGGGCTCCATATCTTGGCTTAGTCAGAAAGATTTCTTAAAAGGCATACACATCTGGGTTTGCTAAGACAACAGCAGGCAACATAGGACTCCAGGCCCATAACACCACATTCATATGACAACTTTTACAACTTTTATTCAGCCAGTAGAGACAGTAGCAGTGGCCTTTTCAAACTATCATTGTTATCACATTATCCACTTAGAGAAGCAAGTGGCAGAGAGGCAGCTGTAAAAAGTAGCATTTGTTTCAGTCCATTTGTCCTTTTCCTTTGCAGCATGACAGATAGATGGGTGAAACATTAATATGGCCCTTTTTTCCCCAGTAAGAAAATCATGGATTATTTGATGTATGCCCCAAAAGATATGGACGGTTTGATGAATGCTTATAAGGAACAAAGCAAAGCCCTAAAAAGCATATGGTCTATCTAGAGCCTATCTACGACCTATATCAGGGGTATCAAACTTGTGTCATCACGTGACATATCGGGACTTTTTCCCCCTTCGCTAAGCTGGGTGGAGACCTGGTCTGCACGTGACACCCCTGGCCTATATGATCTCTTTTACTCTGAACCTGTATGGTAACTCAGGTCAGTTGGAAAGATCCTTCCAAAGATGTCCCCAAAGGTATGGGAGTAGTTTAGCTATCTAGTCCAGCAGAGAAAGTTTTCTCCAACGTGATTCCCAGACTTTGGATTGCCTTCATCAAGGTGATGTCTTTGGCCCCTACTCTCCCAGTAAGATACAGTGACAGACGAAAGTCAGTCTCCGGTCTTTAATTTGACCTGGACTGATTTTGATTATATGAATTATAATTTCAGTTCTGATCTTAATTGTACTGGTTTTTATTTTTAAATGATATAATTTGCATTTTTTGATGCTGCAAGTTGCCTTGGGTATACAGTAGTCCATAGAGAAAGGGCCAAATTTAATAAATGTTTCAAACTCTAGACATTTATTTACATGAAAATTCTTTTTTCAGATGTACCGCCTCACAAGAGAAATTGAAGGAACACCAGGAAAACAATACACAGGTTCTAGATCCATATCTACCCACCCCAAGGAATGGAAGTCAGATAATTAAGGCTATCAAGCATTCTTTTATCCAGATCTTTTGAATTGGATGGCCAAAGCACCGGGAAGAAATTCTTTCTTCCAGGAAAGCAACTTTCCCGATGTTTGGTACCATAGCCATAACCAAAAATCAACATGGGTTTGTCAAAAACAGATCATGCCAGGCAAATCTTATTATATTCTTTGATAAAGTGACAAAATTAGCAGACCAGAGAAATGCTGTGGATATAATTTACTTGGACTTCAGTAAGGCATTTGATAAAGTAGACCACAACCTACTACTTGATAAGACAGAAAAATGTGGGTTAGACAACCGCACTCAATGTAGGGAAGAATGCAGTGAGGCACCCCAAGTCTTTGTTTTAGGCTCAGTACTCTTCTACATCTTCACTGATTTGGATGAGGGGATAGATGTGGAACTCATCAAATTTGCAGCTGACACCAAATAGCCAACACTCCAGAAGATAGGCTTAAGATACAGAAGGATCTTGACACACTTGAACATTGGGCCCTATCTAACAAAATGAAATTCAACTGTGCAAAAAGTAAGCTTCTACATTTAGGCAAGAAAAACCAAATGCACAGGTATAGCATAGGTGATACCTGGCTCAACAGGAGTAACTGTGAGAGGGATCTTGGAGTCCTAGTGAACAATCCCTTAAATATGAGCCAGCAATGTGCTACAGCTGTCAAAAAAGCAAAATAAAATAAATCTCCCACCACCCCAAGAGGCTTGCTGAGGATGCCAGGCGTTGCCATTCAACACATCCGAAAGGCAGCCGGTTGGGCCGGTCTGCTTTCATCGAAGGAGCCTTTCCCGTCTCTGGGGACGGTGGCTCCCGGCACAGCCGCCCTCGCCCTTCCCTCCCCTTCCTCACCCTTCTTGTCCATCAGCCACATGAAGGCGAAGCAGGGCACGAAGCCGATGGGCCCCCAGAAGACCAGCAGGGCGATATCCAAGCTGGAGAAGTCGAAGGCCTGGCGGGCCGAGTTCTGAATAGGGCCCCACGTATTCCACACCAGGCCCTGCAAGAAGGCCAGCAGCGAGAAGAGAAGCAGCACCAGCCAGCGCCGCCCGTACACGCGGCCCGGCACCGGCGACAGGCGAGGCAGGGGTCCCGCCGGAGGCGTCCCTCTGACCCGCGACTCCGCCGCCGCCGCCGCCGCCACCCGATAGGACTGGCCATGTTGAGGAAAGGGCGGCGGTCCGGCGGGCGGCGCAGGGGGCAAGAGGGGCTCCCGCTCCTCGGGGCTGCTCCAGGCTGTGCCCATCGCCGGGGAGGCGGAGGAGGCAGTCCCCACCTGCCTGTGATCGGCTTGTTGCTATCCTAACGTTACCCAACCGCGGCGGCGGCGGCAGCGATGTAAGCAAACCCCGCCCGGGCTAGGAGGCAACCTGGCCAGCCGCATGCGCGAGGCAGGCGGGCCTCGCCAAGGCGCTTCCTCGCCGAAGCCGGGATGGCAAGAGCAAGGGAGGGGTTGGCCGGTTGCTTGGGGCTCTCCAGATAAGCGGGGCTACACCTGTCCTTCTCCCCAACCGGGATGCTTAGGGACAGAGGGCAACGTTGTCCCATCTATCGGGAACCCCCCCCCTCCCCAAGTCGGAGCAGAGTACTTTAGCCTCTCCACGAGAGTAATGGAAGCCAGTCCACGAAAACCGGCTAATTAACGAAGAAAAAACTGGATATTCCGCCTAGTTGTAGTGAAGTGTCAATTACCGGCGCGGGTAATTTTTAATCTTGGCTGGAACTGGGGGAAAGCCAGTTCTATTAATACTCTTCGGCGACCTAAAGGAGGTGAAAAGAGGAAAAATTGCTCGGGAGTGTTTTTAATGGTTCAGGTGCACCGAAGGCAACGGAGAAATAAGCCTCCACCGGTTCCCAAGAAGAGCCAAGTCGGTGCAGCCTCCGGAATGCGAACTTGAAAACAAAGCCACGTGATTCGGCTCAAATGATCCCTCACATGACCGCGGGTAGAGGGAGGGCTGGTCGGTGACGGTGAAAGGGTGAGCCGAGGAGGAGGAACTTGGTGCAGCCTCTTTCTCTCTCTCTCTCTCTCGGACTAGGGATGGAGAGCGAAGCGGTGGCCGCTTTGGAGCCATTGCATGCTGGTAGGTACGCCTGCCTGCCTGTCTGCCTTCCTTCCTTGCCGTGTTAAGTCCTGTTTGTAGAACTTCGCCGAGACACGTAAAAGTAAGGAGTGATTAAATGATGGTATACAGGACCCGTTTTGACGAACCGGCTTTTCCTGTCCTGTCAAACTTACAGAGCTCGCTACTTCAGTCACTTCTTTCTGACTCGTGAATGAAGTGGAGAAAGACTGAGCTGCTTTAAGGAATTGCTGCCAATCGCTGCGTTCTCCCGCGCTCCTTTTTGCGTTGAAGCGGAAGTAGTCACAACCCTAGGAAATATGCTCAACATTTATTTATCCATCCATCCGTGCATCCATCCATCTATCCATCCACCCAAGGTGCTATTTATTGCTAAAACAACCCCACAGTGAAAATGTGACAACTTTTAAACAATCATAAACCTCTAGAAAATTCTCACATCTTAAAATTTACAAAACATCCTGCTTAGCTGGAACAAACAAAATATCTGTTTCAATATATAACAAATACAATAACAATAACATTGTATACAATAACATTGTATAACAAATACAATGAGCATCAAGATAACTGATTTCAGTTCTGCTCGATGCATCATACCATACTGCACAATGAAGGCATTCAGAGTCAGTTAATATCAAATATCTCCATGTGAAGAATGGTCAGCCCCTTAAATATGATTTCTGTTATTAGATGTTACCAAAATGTTTGGAGACTAAAATATTAAAGTCCAGCTATAGATGTTTTTCACTGGACATATTCTCTATGAAATCTGGTAAACGTAAATAAGGCTAGACTCAGATATGTAACTTGTTTGAATATGCAATTCGCTGGATTCATTCACCAATTTAAACCAACCCATTTTTGTTCATCTTCACCCAGGTCGTGAGGGAGAGGGAGACTCCTCACTTCCTTCCATCTGGTCTATTGCATTTCCTATCTTTTATTGGTTTTATTGTATTTTATTTGACTGCTGTGAGCCACGCATTGGAATCAGGCAGCATACAAGTTTAATAAATGATGATAAACATGATAGCTTGAACCAAGACAGTAATTGGTTGCATGCACATTCTCCAATCAATTCATATTTATCAATTGCATTACGGCAATTCATCCATTGCCAACCCAATGATCAATTAAGAATAAAGAAAACTATTGGGCCTTGCTTTGGATATCAGGTTCTTCTGTATTGTTTTCCTTTCACCTAAAAGTTGATGTAGCTGTCAAGCTATTTTTATTTTTCAAATACAGTGTTAAAACATGCACTTTTCACTTCCACAAATTACACTTTATGGGTTTGTTTGTTTGTTTGTTTGTTTTGTATTTTCTGTTCCTCAGAAGAGGTGTGTTGAGGTTTCATTCAAGCAGAATGGAAACTTGAATATACTGTATATAGCTACTCCATTTTTAACTCAGACATTCTTTCCCTTCAAAATTATTTGGGTATTTTCATTTTGTGTCTCAAATACTGATGGCAGTTTAGTGAACTGACAATGCTGAAATAATATTTACCCAGGCTTCCATACTACTGCAGTCAGAAGACTCTGAGCAGAATACAATTCCTGAATAAAGTTATTTAAGGCTAAACTATTATAATTCAATTCTTAATAATTTAAAACCATAACTAACACAACCTTATCTCTATTTCTAATGCTTACATCCTGGGGAATAGAGTAATCCTTCCATTAAGTCCCCTAAGTCCTACAAAAAAGCCAAGTCTTCACTGCTCAGAAAAATAGAATAGGAAAGAGGTCATCCTTATGTCCCTGGTAAGATTGTTCCAGAGGAGGGTACATTAAAAAGCTTTATCTTCAGGGTCCCTGATGAAAACATCCTTGTGGAAAAGGGATTGTTAAAATACCTTCTCTCACAGATTACACCTGAAGCAGGTGGTCTCAGATATAAATGTTAAGTCAAGAATTAAGCTGTTGTGTATGCCTCAGATTTTTGATCCATCTAGCACAATATTTTTTAATCCATCTCATGGCAGGATTAAGAATCCTGAAATATTGTATGTCGTATGTCAGGTATTGAATCTTAAGTTATTTTGAATATAAAGCATATATTTTACTAAACCAAGAATATATAAGTAACTGTTGAGTTTTCAAATCCCTTTTGATGAATTTATAGTATCTTTTCTTTATTTTCCCAGGGCGTAATGGATTTCGGGATCTGTAGAATAATTGTTTTAATTAAGTAGTGAGTAGCTTTAAGAAGCTCTGATCCTCTTCCATTGAGAGGAAGGGTGGTTGGATTCAGTTTGGGTAGAATTTTGTTTTTCTGTAGACAATCCTGAGAAGGACTATAGGTGGAAATTTCCTGATAAAGCGATTTAGGTCCTCTGTCAAAAAGTTGTGAAAAAACTGGAAATAATAGAGTGTGTGTGGAAGGGAAAGTACAAAATTCATTGTTAAGTGCTTCTGGCTCAGTTATGTAGTTTCCTTTTTACTCATATTTCGGTTTCTTCTTTGTTATCTGTTTGCTAATTAATGACTGCTAGATTTTCTCTGCAGATTTAGTCACAAATGGCCATTAATTAAGCATTTATGGAGGAAAAGGGTTCATTGTTACTTCACTGCTGGGCTTGTATTAGCACTATACATCCCAAAAACAATTTCAGCGTGATCATCCTGATTAAAAGAGGAAACTGGAGACAATTATTTAAAGATCTGATCTTGAGGAAGAAGAATTTCAACACAACTACAAAGCAACATGGTGGGGAAGGTTGTGCTAAGTGTCATTGACAACCATGAGACTTGCTCTTAAGTAAACACAGATATGATTCAGCTGTGAAATTACTTTTACAAAATTGAGATGGATTAGTTAGTATTTTAAGGGTTTTTTTCCAGGAGACTTCTTCAAAGAGGGAAAACAGAAAACGTATTTCTTCAATTCTTAAGGATCTTTTTCCCTGGCGGGCATAATCATCGGAGAAGGCAACAGAATGCAATATAGGCAACAGAATGCAATACAACAATCACTAGATTTGTTGAATCAAAGCTTGTATACCCTGATCATCACTTAAATGCATTTCTCAGTTCTACTACGGTATAACTAATCAGAGATACAGTCTGAATTGCTGATCAAATGATTTCCCCAACCAGGGAAGGTTAGCAGAGGTTAGTATAGTAATCAGACAATTATGAAAAGTTGCCTTGTAATTTCTTCATTCCAGAAAGATTTCCCAATGTGGAAATGATGACTAGAGAAGAAGCAGACATAAAACAGCAAATGAATTATCCCAAAGGTGCTTTTTCAAGAGGCAACTGGAATTTCTGTTTTTTTTCTTTGAAAACATTTCGCTTCTTATCCAAGAAGCTTCTTCAGCTCTGGCTGGATGGTGGGGAATTCAAAGAAAAAACAGAAAGTCCAATTGCGTCTTGAAATAGCATCTTTGGGACAACCATGATCTGGATAATTGAGAATCTCCATAGACATTTAGCAAATGAATTAGTATGGAAAATAGAATTTTCTGCACTTTACACACTTTTAGAGCTTCTTTTCCCCTTCTGATTTACAATCTAAAAGTATCAACTGGTTTTCAACCATTTTGTAATGGAATGTTGTTGCAGTTTAGAATTTAGAGATGGTTATAGTTTTTGGACCCTTTTTTCTTCCTGGAAATTTATATCTTGACTCTTGGTATTTTATCCATCAAACATACTTTGATCTTCTCTGGTCTTTGGCATCCAGCATCATGGTTTAATTCCTCTTAGCATGATGTTACAGAGGCATTTTGGTGTAGGGCAGGGGTCACCAACCTCCAGACCACAGACCACTATTGGGCCATGAGCCATTCAGGACTGAACTATGGAAGTGGGCGAGCATGCACGTGCGTGCATCCCCTCTTGCATGAGCAGCGGACAAGTGTGTACACCGTTTGCTAGCCACTCGCACAGAGACTGTCCTCTCCTTCCCGCCGGTCCGCAAAGTCGGAAAGGTCAGAAACTCTGGTGTAATGGTTAAGGCATCAAGGCATCAAGCTAGAAACCTGGAATCTGAGTTTAGACATAAAGCCAACTGGGTGCCTTTGGACCAGTCACTTCCTCTCAACTCTAGGAAGGAGGCAATGGCAAATCAATTCTGAAAAATATTGTCAAAACTGCAAGGACCTGGCAGTCTCTGAGAATCAGACATGATTAAAAGGAAGAAGAGGAAAGCATGATGTTGCTCAGCCTACTCAAATGCGTTGCTGTAAGGAAAAATAGGGAAAAGTGATTTTCTGAATGAAGGCAAGACATAATTGGAAGGAAGGACACTGATAAATTTCGTGCATCTTTTATGCCTACAAATCGGAATGCAGAAATGTTAAGAATATCAATGACAAATAACTAATTTAAATGTCTTAAAATAGAACTTATATTTCAGTGTAGATATTTAATGTTATTTGTTTACCTGTAATTATAATCATAACTGAAATGATAAAAGTGTAATTAGAACATTTTAAATTGCTTTGCTTTGTTCCTGCAGTGATCTGACCTTTCCTCCTCAATTAATTTAACAGAGTGTAGCACTCAATGGGCTTTTTCTAGGCTATAATGTCATCAAAATTAGTTAAAGGGGAAGAATGGCACTGTTGATAAATTGATAGAAGCCAAATTAATTTCTTCTTGCAGCCAGTTGATAGCTTTCTTTCAATCTCAGGACAAATGAATTTGTAAACATGCTAATCTCATTTGTTCTTAGTGGTGGCATTGTTACCCTTTCAATTTTTCACTCCATTGTGTTCACGGAAGTAGATTTATTTCTGTAGCCTGCTTGCAATATCTTTAGGCCTTCCTATAAATAGAGAGGTAAAATATGATAAGGTCCAGCAGCATGTTAGCATAATAACATTGGCTGATTATATTATACTGATTATGGAATTTAAGCTGTAGGATAGTGAAGGATTCTAGTCTATATAAAATCTGAATAAAGGGCAAGAGTAGATGGAGTGGGCTTGGAGTACAATGATGTTACTATGCTCACAATAACCAGACTTTCAGAATCGAGAGAAGTTATGTAGGATCATGGAAAATAACTAGATGCAATGGTGGATTATGCTGATTATGAAACTATGAATAAGACTTCCTCTTTCTTGGGAGTTAGCGATATTGTCTACTATGGACCAAATATGCCATTTGGAGATCTTCCTGGATCTGTTGCTTTCAATGAAAGCCCAGCTGTTTTTGATGAGGAATGTTTGTCCCTTTCTGGCTGTCTCAGGTACCCTTGGATAAGGATACACATATTGATCCACAGAAATGATAACCTCAAGTTGGGAGTATTGTAAATATGCTTTATATGGATTGCCTCTGAGTTGACCAGAAGATGAAGGTGGTATGGAATGCGATGGTAGGGTTGTTAAAAATGTAACTCTGTATCACACCTCTTCTAAATAAACTGCAGTGACTACGATTATCCTAAATCAGGGGTCTGCAAGCTTAAACACTCAAAGAGCCATTTGGATCCATTTCCCACAGAAAAGAAAACACTGGGAGCCACAAAACCCTTCCCGTGCCCAACTATTTCTTGAGCAGCCACAAAACTAGCATATGTAGTTGAATGAAACATTCTGTTTTCTTCTGAAACTTTTCTTTTCTTGGATTTATCCATGGCCTGCCAGGTGTTGAAAAGCTCAATAAATTGCGTGCTGGCGGGTGTCACACATTGGCGATTGTGTCGCATATTTTGAGTGATAGGGAGCCGCAGCCGAGAGGTGAAAGAGCCACATGCGGCTCCAGAGCTGCAGGTTGCTGACCCCTGGTTTAGACTGACTGGCACACTGCCATAGCTACTTTGCCTTCTTTTGATCCCTTTTCAGATACTGTTCATGCCACTCCATGCTCCCCCTAACTGGACCAATTGGAATTGTCACATTGCTTAAAAGAGGAAAAGAGGTAAAGTGCTGCTGACATATTGGGAGGCAGAATGGTGTGTCATTCTTTCCCTAATTATTGATGCCTCTAGTTCACAGTAATTGAATTGTAAGGATTTACAAGCTGAAGTTATGTAGCTTAGAATCAAATGCAGACAAACGAAAGGGGTGATGGTTATTCTCCACATATTGAACTCTGGAGAACATGAAGTTCTTTTGCAGTGAGCCCAGACAAGCCAGAGCAGATATGACTGTAAGGACAAACAAGCCGTAAGGGCAGCTGTGCTACTAAAGATGGTGGCTTGAATGATAGTAAATGGCTTATTGCCTCTCTTGGGCAATTGGGACATGGTAGCAAATAATGGCTACATTCCAACAAGCTGAATAGGCTGGGAGTTTTGGGATGTATTAACCTCTATGATTAAAGGATGCTACCATTATTGGCTTGTTTCCTCCTGAGAGAAGAGCTTTCTGAGATAATTAGCTGTGGCAATTTGGCTGAAATGAGTCCATCAAATTATAGGAAAGTCTAAGCAATTGCCTTCTGAGGAGGCATGGAGTAATCAAAAGTATTAGTTGCTGGAAAGAACAACAGTAACAAAAAATGAATTGCTGTTTAAATATTTGGGAAAGATTAACCATTTGCTGGCACAGTTTAAGGTAGCATAAGTTCAGAAAAGAATATGTTCAACTAATCAGTTTCCAGAGGCCCTTCTCTATCTATACTCCTATGTTTCCAGTGATTAGATGGGTAACTAGAAGATATATAATTGAACACTTTAAGGTGCCTACATTTATTGATATTTTATAGTGTTTTTGCTAGAGCTAACTGGAGATATTTGTCTTTTGAAATTCTAGCGAAGCACAGATCCTTTAAACATATTTTTAAAGGTATTAATCCTCCGACATCGAATTCTCAGCACAGAACAATATTTAATGAGCATAAACTAGAATGCTGAGGTAGTCAGTAATCCAGAATAATGCACCAGTATCAAAATTATTTCTACGTGTTTATCATACTCTTGAATATTTCTAGTGTGCCTGAAAGTGGTTGCTTGAGAATAAATGTGCTTTTTTTCGAGAAACAGATCTTACCATTGCAGAGTTGCTGGGGTAGAGTGTGGTTTGGATGCTCTGTTATTCTCTTTCTCCTCATCTGCTGAGAAAAAAACACTATTAGGGGACATTCTTTCAGCTGAGGTACTTGATGGACTCTTTGCATTAGGTAGACCAGGCCGAAACCACACTGGCCTGATCTTTCCTCTTTGAATTGGTTAGACCGGGCCGAAGCTATGCTGGCCCAATCTTTAACTTTTACATTGGGTAGTCCAGGACAGTCCCACAGGCTGAATCCGACCACATTGTGAGCCAGATCCGGCCCATGGGCCTTGAGTTTGACACCCCTGAATAAACAGTTGGACAATGAGGAATATAATCGAACAGAGGCTGAATATCAGACCAATAGCCTGATTCTGTGGGTTCAACTCTTTTTTAGAAGATGAAGAGTTAGGTGAACAACTCTAGCTGGCAAAAAGCATGTGGGTCACATAGACTGATCTGGGAAAGTATTACTTCTCCTCCTGAGACTTACCAATTCAGAGGATGCATCTTGATGAACAATAAGTATTCTTTCCTCAGGTCGGTTCTATGGTGAGAGACATGGCACTGAAGTAGAACAATGCTGTTACCTGGTACTGATTGATGTATCTCATCCCCTTCCCTCATGGGTGGTTTTTCTTTCCCATTCACAGACATTGAGGAGACAAGAGTAGTCTCAACTGCTCGAGGCTTTCGCATTAATCTCTTTCAAATGGGAACTATCCAGGTTCAAATCTTTACAGAGACCAGTGCCTGCAACTTGGCTCCCTGATCTAGGATTGCTATGAATCCAGTGGTATCATAAAGGCTAGAAGATTGAAATCAGCTTAACAGATATGAGTTAAAGTGCACTGAACTACCTCATATCAGTTTGATATCACCTAGGTTAGCCAGTAAACTGAGCCTATTGACTATTTATGATCAATGTGAAACAAGCAAACAGATCGTGAGAAAATAATTAAGTCAAACTACCATACAAGCTTGACAGCCGAATCTGTCTAATCTCTTTACAAATTCATTTAAGTGTTTGGCTATTATCATCTTCTGTAGAACATTACTTATTCACAGGAGTAAGACATTTAAGTTACGATACTACTACTACTATTATTATTATATTTCAATGCCTACATTTTGAAGCCCCAATCACTGAAGGTTTTCTGCATGGGAAAACTAATGCAGTCTTAGCTAAACTAATTTAACATGCCCTACTTGCTGTCTTATGTATTAATGAGTCACTATAAAGGAAATGCCACAAAACGTATCACTTTCAAATCACCTAAAATATAATTTTTATGGCGTATACTTATTCAGCAGTGAATAATGAAATAATTGGCTCTTGGGAAATTCTGTCTTGATTTGTTACATTTTTCTGGAGTCACAGGTGGCACACGGAGCGATATCTGGAGGTACGTGAGGCATTGCACTATGTCAGTTCCAGTGCACATTTGTGTGCTGGCCAGCTGATTTTCAGCCTTCCGGAGGGTGGGGGAGGCCATTTTCACCCTTCCCAAGCTTCAGAAAGCTTTCCTGAATTCTGGTTGGCCCATTCGGATGTTTTTTGCTCTCCCCATGCTTCAGGAAGCCTAGTTGGGCCGTTGGGCCATTTTTCACCTTCCTGAAGCCTGGGGAGAATGAAATACAGAACAATGGGCCAACCAGAAGTTC
>JANHFT010004247.1:47617-60985 GCA_032467955.1 Pseudoxenodon macrops | reverse complement strand
GTATAAGACGCACCCAAATTATCAGCCCCAATTAGGGGGAGAAAAGGTGCGTCTTATACTCAGAAAAATACAGTACTTGTAGAGTAGGAACAAGCCATATTTCTAGGGAACAAAAAGGAGGGAAAGTGTGTACCATAAAATAGAGGCCGCCACTGAGAAGACATTGCCTAGACAGAATCCCACAAATCTCTCAAAATAATAGAAAGTTAACATTTAGCATTTTAATTATTAATTTGGGAGAAAAAGGGATACTCAAAACTGTAAAAGGAAAGAGAGTAATTCAATATAACAGGCTTACTTGTCCCAGTTGGGAGTAATATAATAGCTCAGAATTTAGTAAAACTCAACCACAGCAGCTACCATAAGTGGTTGTTGGTTCTCTATCTCTACTCAAAGCTAAGTAGGCTGTGCTCCAACCTGAAACTCAGAAAACAAATGATCTTCATTTTCTGAAGTGATAGTAAGGTAGGAAAAACGCACTGTAGTTTGTTGTATCTCCTGCAACAGACATCATTTCTAGTGGGTGATGCAGTTTTGATTGCATTAGGGCCGTGATGGCGAACCTATGGCATGCATGCCACAGGTGACACGACTAGCCATATCTGAGGGTGAGGCGTTGCCCTACATCAGCTGCAGTGTGCATGCGCACGCTAGCCAGCTGATTGTCGGCCTTTCAGAGGGCGGGGGAGGCCGTTTTCGCCCTCCCCAGGCTTCAGAGCAAAAAACGGCACAATGGGCCAACTGTTAGTTCGGAGGGGGCACTGTGTGCATGCGTGGGGGGAGGGCATTGCATTATGGGTGTGGGCACACACGCACACACACACTTTTGGCACCCGAGCCGAAAAAGGTTAGCCATCACTGCATTAGGGGTTTCATCAGAGAATAAAACTGGGGTCATTCTGATTGGAATATCTATTCCTGCTTGATAATCAGTATTCTCACTTTTATTATCTATTCTGGAAGTGCACTGGAGGAATGGGGAGGGCTTGGCATCTGCGCTAAAAGAAGACCTGGATTCTCTTTTCTGTCACTAGTGCTGGGAGCAACAAGCAGAGTGAAAAAATTTTTTGGTATCAGTAAGAAAAGAGGATTTCTGCTCATGGACATCTCTTTCTATGGCAAAAGATCCATGCTGTTTTATGGTCCTTAGTATGCCTTTACAGAGACCTAGAATTTCAGTCCAGATGTATGGCACATGATGAACCTTTGTAGAAAAGTCTACAAAAGCAAAAAAGGAGCAAAAGGACAGCTGTGCAGTGGTTAAGGACAGTTTAACTAGGAATTATTGCATTTCACTGGGAGACAGTGCTAGAACAGCTGCTGGATCATGGAAGGCTACCTCTGTACTTTATTACCATAAAATGAATGGGTGTCAGGAAGCATGATAGAATTCTAATAAGTAAAATAGAACTTAGAATCTAATATGTCAGAAACGAAATGCCAAACATGATCATTTTTAATCCATCAAAATATCCTGGAAACTCGTTCTCTTTTATTATCATGAAAGATTTAAACACACACACACACACACACACACACACACACACACACATCTTTTCTTTAATCTCAGGTCAAGGTCGCCACAATAGTATGCCCAATAACAACTAGTTAATTTATTCCCAAAGTCAGCCTGCCAGGAGTTGGAGCTGTGTCTGCAATTGTTGTTCACCACTGGATGTGAACTCTTGTGTAATTTTGCTTTCTGTGCATTGAGCTCATTGCTTGGTTATTGAAAAATTTCCCCTTTGCAATGCTGAAACACAACATTTGGCAGAGAATACAGCTCTTGTGAAACCCTCACTCCTTTAGACATGGAGCAGAGGGTGATGCTAAGAGCTAAGTCTCACTCCTGCCTTTTCGGTTTTAGGAATATCATGCAATCCAAATTGCTCCTTGTGAAACATCACAAAAATGATACTTGATATGCAAAACTAAAAAGAAAATATGACAATTAAATCCTTATGGTTTGTTGTTGTTATTGTTATATGCAGGGAACATACCTAATATTCTTGCTTTCTATTTTCTCCACAACAACAACACTAGTGGCTTGAGCTGAGAGAGAGAGTGACTGGACCAAAAGTCACCCAGCTGAATTTTGTGCCTAAGAAAGGCCTAGAACTGTCAGTCTCCTGAAGTCTAGGCCAGCTCCTTACACCAAACTAGTTGTCAATCCTTCACAAACGCAAAATGTATAATTGTTAGAAGAGTACCAATAAAGGAGAGTTATTTGTAGCTCAGGGTTGAAACGAGGGATCCTTGGTGCTCTCTGAACTTGGTTGTTTTCTTGCAGACATTTCATTACCCAACCTAGGCAACATCATCAGTGCTAGAGTGAGAAGAGTTTGTAGATTTGTTACAGTATATGAACATTTCTACTGGATGAGATTGAAGCCCATCATGATCTAGCATTTGGTTTCTTCATGTGGTCAACCAGATTCTTCAAAGTACTTGTAAGCAAGGGACAGGCCTCCTGCCCCCCATTTGCCTTCAAGTGGAATGTGGAGGCATATTCCTCCCTGTGCATGGAGTCTAATAGCCCTTGATAGCAATGCATCCCCTGAATGCATTCAATCTCCTTTTAAAACCATCCACTGGACTCACCATTGCAACATAGCGTGGCAAAAAATTCTGTAGGTTAAATCATCTTCTCTTTTTAAGAATGCAGTTCCCTGGTTCTGATGTTTTGCTCCTCCTTGCCCTGGTAAAGACAGTAGTCCCAACCTCTCTTTTTTTTTTTTTTTTAACTTCTTCCAAAGAATACTGAGGCTTTATGAAATTCTAAAGCAGGAGCCCTGAATTCTAATTTGAATGGACAGGTACAAAACCTCGAACGATTTCATGAATACTTAACACGCATTGCCCAGTAAACTATGCCAGACTTTCCAAACTGGGTTGCACCGATTACCATAATTCCCAGACGGTATCACTGGAAATTAGAGAAGATAATGTCTAACACACCTGAAGAAAATCAGTTTAAAGGAAGCTACTTTATACAATACCGTGCTTAACAGAATTTTGATAAAATAATAGATGGCATAGCACCAACATTTTATAAGATTTTATAGTTATCCTTCCTCAATCTCAGTATTGTTCTTGCCAGCTTTGTTTTTATGTTGGAGATAGTTTTATTCTATTTAAAGTTATTGTTCTGTGCCTTTACTTCTTTCTATGGTTTTAAATTGCTTCTTTAAGTTGCTATGGGAATATTGCTTATTAGGAGTAAACATATAAATAATCCATATAAATAAATAGCTTCTTGTTTGAATTGCCATTTAATGAAGTAACAAAAAAGTTGGTTTTGTGTTGCATAACATAAAAATGTTTTAAAACAATTATCAATGTTTTTGATTATTTTAAACTGTTCAGCTGTTCCCTAATGTTTGCTATCTATAATTGCTACCAATTTTCAAACATCTGAAAATCACTCATTTTTTTAAAACTGAAAAGTGGAGTAGAAGTATCTTTGGTGAATTAGTTTTTAATTTTTCCAATTGTAATATTTAATAATCTTTTTTTTTTTTAATCTCTAGTGAACCTCTTACAGGTTTTAGCATTCTGAAAGCAGAATGAAGGAGGAGACTATGTTTCTTGATCCAAGTTTCATACAAACCACAAAATACTCTTCATTTTTTCAAAAACACTTTTAATTAAATAGCTTCTTTAGATCATTATTCGATACTAGAAAAGATTTTTTTATAATTTCTGGCTATAACCTGCTTTTTTTAAAATTCTATAGGATGGTTATATTTGCATGAAAGAAAGATCCTTTCATTTAACCTGTCCCTTTAGGGCAATTTTTATAAAAGTACAGAGTTTATTCAAGGCTGCCAACATTTCACAATGACAGTTTCAATGGGCATATAAATCTTAAGGCATATACTGAAATCTAGGATTAGCATAGTGCTTGAGGAGGCAGACTTCTTGTTTAGTCTTTTTCCCTTCTTTTAAGTTGAAGAGGTTTTTTTTTTAAGTTTTACACTGCAGAAAATATTTAATTACATAAAACTGATTGCATCAGCATATTCAGCCATCTCATGACAATGCTTTATATCAGCTTTTTCCAAGTTGGCTTCCTCATCTATTGGACTAAAATCCTCCTATCTCCAATGAATGTTCAATAACTAGGGATGATGGACATTGGTGTCCACCACAATCAGATTGGGGAAGATTGCTATATGTAGAGGTGTCAGAATTTGGAAAAGCTGTTTTTTCTTCACTATATTTCCTTTAAACATTTGTCAATTAGAGACTTGTGATTAATTTCAGATTAATTCTAAATCATGGTGCTATGCTGCACATTAGAAAATCATTGTTGAATTTTTTATTTACATTTTAACATGTTCCTGTTGAGATGGCATCAAAATTTGATGAAACAAAACATTTGAAGTACATGGGATATGGAATCTTTTTTATTTAAATGCTGCAACTGTTCTCATATGATAGCTTAGCTTGATATGAATCCCTTTTGTTTCATTTGCAGGTGAGCAAGTCAAACCATTTACACCAGAAGAAGCTAAAGAAATTGTGATGACTCTTCAAAAACCAGCGGTCTTCAGCAACATGACCTTCGATTGGCCAGTACTTCATTGGAATGTTACACATCTGGCTAGTCTATTGGCTGGAAAGAAAATACTTTTTAGAATTGGAAGGAAGGACACAGGTAGAGAAGTACAACCTTCTTTCTCATTTCTCCCTGTACAGATACAGTACTTCAGGTGTATTTTCTCCTTAAAATAAATGGGAAATGCTACAGAATGGTTCACAATAATATCAGCCATTTTAAAATGATAAAGAACAATAATAAAGCATGTCCATTGTGAGATGGATTAGCAACAAGGTGCCCTCCAAGTATACAATGAAATGAAATGAAACATCCACTGACATCCATCCACTAACCAGTATTCCCGAAAGAAACAAATTCTTTCTTTTCCCTTAAGGCTTCCTCTGCATCTATTCTAAATGTCTGGAGGGATGGGAAGAAATTTACTTGCATGAATGGAAGAGCACTGACATAAAATTTGACATTGCTTTCACTATTCAGGTAGTCCTCAACTTACAACAATTCATTTAGTCACCGTTCAAAGTTACAATGCCACTGAAAAAGTGACTTATGACCATTTTTCACACTAAGGACTTTTGCATCATCCCCATGGTCTTGTGATCAAAATTCAGATTCTTGGCAACTGACTCATATTTATCCTAGTTGCATTATCCTGGGGTCATGTGATCACCTTTTGTGACCTTCTGACAAGCAATGTCAATGAACAAGCCAGATTCACTTAACAACTATGTTATTAACTTAACAACTGCAGTCATTCACTTAAGAACTGTGCAAGAAATGTCATAAAATGGGGTAACATTCACTTAACAAATATCTCATTTAGCAACAGAAATGTTGGGCTCAATGGTGGCTGTAATTCGAGGACTACCGATACTACAATTGACAAATACAGCATATTTGTTTACAATGAACCACCGTTCACCGTTGTGAATACCATCCACAAAATATTACAAATGCAATAAAACATACTGTAAAATAACTACGTATAAATACCTTGAACATAAAGGAGTGAAAGGAAGTACCTCTGAGTACAGAGTATATTGTTTGCTGTTCAAAAATCCTGTTAGAACTCTAGTTGTAAATTATCGTTTAGATTACATATTAAGAAGGGATTTTATTCACTTCTTCACAAAACATCTGTGCTGTATTTATTGTTCTGAGCTGTGTTGATATACAAGTACAATTGGGATTGGGAGAACACACAATGGCCAATTCTGCTTAGGCAATTTTATTTTGAGTTTCACAAATGTCTGGGATCCAAGGAGTTGTGATTAAGCACCAATATCGATTTTCATATTGAAATGAAAATGCTGTATTCTATTATTTATATGGAACTTATCTGATTTTATTCCTGTAAAGGTCTCCAGAATCCTTTGATGAAAGATGCTGTGTAAAATGTTCTACCAAGAAACATGCTTGTACTAAAAGTGGTCACTTTTACTGTAGGTTAGCTCTGAAATATAGATGACCAATTTTTCTTCTTTTATTTGCTTCCCCCTCTCCCACAAATATCACACTTTCAGCTTTATAGTAGTCTATATATAGTAAATTTGGTAGCAACAATAATTGAAAGGCAGCATATGGAGTACTCAATTCTAGATATGAGATATTATTTTATGGTAAAATACATTAAGGTCTTTTTGTAGACTACTCCCAATCTTTGGTATTTAAAAAAGAATAAGAAACTGAGAGTGTTAGCCTAAAATTCATGACCTGATGCAAAGAATAAAAGTGATGACTGTTCTATTGCTTTTTATCATTCAGATTTCTTAATGAGTGGAGGTTTTTCAAGCTAACTACATTAAAAAAACTTATTCCATTATCACTGGACAACTGTACTTAATTGATAATTTTTAATTATTTACCATGGAATTATGAATAATTCACAACATAATGAATAATTTTGTATTTCTTGCTGAATCAGAGGTAAATTACTCAAAATCTCTGTTCGGAGGGTCACAGAACAAGCTATATAATCTTTTGACTATGTCAGCAATAACCAGAATTTTGTACATAAAATATCCAAGTAAATAAATTTAATAGTTCTTGCAAGAATTTGCAAGAAATAGAGGCTATCCCAGATGCGCAGCCAACCCAATGTACTGGAAATGTTTTGAACCTACACCAATATTTCTTTGCTGGCTAAAAGGGATAACATTTGAATCCCAAAACATCTGGACAGTACCAAATTGTCTGTCTTTGGGAAGCACTGGAATGAACTTTGGATCTTGCTTCCCTCAGCTCTTGCCTCCTCTCTTTTAGAGCAGATGGATCAGGCACATGGTACTTCATTTAATTTTTGTTTATTATTTCTCATATAGTCTACTTTCATATCAGAGGTAGAACACAGTTGATCTTGTTTCTGTACGCTACTAAAAATTGCAGATTAACTGCATTTTTAAAAGAAGAAATATCCATTAAATTTTGCATTTGGACAAGAGCCGAAATTTAAAGGGAAACTCTAAGCGCATACTTTTAAAAGAAAAGAGATTTCGGGTTTTGTTTTAACTTTCATTTGAAATAAATCAGAATGTTTGAGAATCTCTTAGCCGCCATTCCCATGCAGTCAGAATAATAAGAGATAAGTACCGTATTTTTCACTCCATAATATGCACATCCCCCCCCCCCAAAAAGGTGGACGGTGCCGGTCCTTTGCTGAATAGCAGCCACACCACGACCTCTTCTGTCTTTGTCATTGCCCGCCTCTTCTGTCTCTTTTTCACAGTGCAGTAGTCAATAGACAGAGCTGGCACATGAGAGGATACCTATCTGTGGTCCTCTTAGGCTCTGCCTGTTTTTTTTTTCTTGTTTTCCTCCTCTAAACTTAGGTGCGTCTTATGGTCAGATGCATCTTCTTATAGTGTGAAAAATACGGTACTCTCTGAGCATTGGTAAGAATGAAAAGCATCCATACTGTATTTAAATAACTGTACCTGATGAGTCAAATGAAGAGTTAACAATTATTCTGCCATTCATGCATTCTGCTGCAATTTGGTTTCCCCAGCAACAGTAATTTTAGCCAATGTGTAATATTGTGCCTAATGTTTTTGGGCTGAAGGACTAGTTCTTATAATGAGAAATGAAAGTCTGATAAGCCAATAAGGATCATTGCAATATTGTGGAAACAAAAACAAAACACCCCCTTTTTTCCTTATATGGGAAAATTTCGGGGTAAGGAAGAAGTTCACTTTATACAAATATTGAGTTTGCGAGTACACTTTCTAGCTCTCTTTACATTTCTGCATTTCAGATAATGCAAAACTGTGTATGAATATGCAAAGCCAAAAGTAAGATTAGTTCCTCCAACCCCTTCGGTATCTGCTGTGCATAAAAATAAGCAGTTTTATCTGGACTCTTCATTGTTTGTGTAGTAATAGATTTCCATTCCACTTACAATATTGTCAATTCTGTTGAGGTTGGCGCACTCCGGAAACAAGAAGCACCCAGATTTCTGGAATACCGCTTATTGCAAGTAGGATAACTTAACAGAATCTTGAAAGCCTGCCAAAGTAAGTCTCCAGATCAACTTATACTTGGCAAAATTAAGGTGGAGTTACTGAATCTTTTTCTCACGCTTTCCCACTCCACTGGACTAAGGAATCATTTCTGTAATGGTCTTCACTCCTATAATGGTCCTGTTTCATCCTCTGCTGTTCCCAAGGTTTGTTATACATTCTGTTGCATACAGGAAAAGTTCTGTTATAAGCTTTATTATATAATAAACACAGTAGAGTTTCCTTTGAGTCAAGCTTGATATCTGGTGACTTTACAGAGACATCACTGTATTGTCTTGCCTTCTTCTGAGCCTTCCAATTACCTATTTGCTTACTTTCCAGACTAGGCACCAATCCTAGTTTTTTTTCTTAGTAGTTTTCTTAATGGTTTCCTCTCCAAATCCTAATCAGGTCTGACCCAGCTTAGCTTTTTGAGATTAGTGGGAAGTCAATAACAGTCAAGCCATCTGCTTTCTCTCTAATAAGATATTAGAAATTCAGAATATTGTCCATATGCATATACTTTTACTCACAGGACATTCTCACTTTATGAAGTGGGGAAACAATTCTTGCCCATTTTTCCAGATCACTCTCACTCACTGTATTTCCTTAAAGTCAGCTCAAGGGTTGGGGAGACTCCAGAGCAATATGGCCAATTGCATCGGGAGCAATAGGAAATAAAGGGAATTGACTGAAATTGCTCACCTTCTTTTCCATCAATTGGCAGTGTTCAGAGGCTCTCAGTAGTCTTTTATTATTCCAAGAAGAGACATATCCACCGGCTCGCTGAATAATATTTTTGAAAGAGTTTCATGCATCACCATTGAAATTGCCCTTGCCATTGATTATATTTTGTTTAGGAAGGTTCTTGTCATCTTGATACTGCAGCATTATCTGCCTTTTTATGGTATGAATTAAAGGTAATCATACAAGATAAAAGAATGCCAATAGGTTGAGAGCAATTGTAAAAAAAAAGGAAATTTGAAAAATAGCAAACAGATGTTAATACGTACCTTTGTTATATGCAGTAATGTTGAAAAATGGCTTGCCAGCTTTTAAAATCTGTTTTTACTTTTAAGCTTTAAAGAGAATAAGAACAAAAAGGGAATCTTGCTGGAGGAGACCAAAAGCCCATCTAGTTTTGTGCAGATTTTTGTTCACAAAAAGATGAATGCTAGTGGATTCAAATATGCTTTTCGTGCCCTATATTTCAAACCTATATTTGGCTGATCTAGGAAATCCATCCCTCAGAAATCTATAATTAATTTTTACAATGATTTATGTCTTTAAAATGTAGATAGGCACAGACATACTATTGATTGTATGCTATTGTTTTTGACTCCTAGCGACCATATAGAGAGATTTTCTCCATGATGATCAATTCCTAACCTGTTCTCTCAAGTCTCCCAATGGTGCTTTCCTTGCCACTGTAACTGAATCCATCCACCTTACTGCTGATTCTTCCACCTTTTTCAGTATTAGAGCCTTTTCCAGAGATCTGGGGATTCACATAATGTGTCCAAACTAGGATTATTTGAGCTTCATTATTTGTGCCTCAAGTGAGACTCTGAGTTGATTGTTCAATGTTGGTTTGTTTTCTTGGCTGTCCCAATTATTCCCTGGAAACCTCTCCAATACCAAGGTTCAAAGGAGTCAATACTCTTCCTATCCTGCTTCTTTAAAATCACGGGGAATACCCTACCATACCGTGACTTGTATGATTCTGATCTTTATAGATATAAACACATCACAGCGTTTGTATTTTTCCCCAAGGCTTTCATGGTTGGTCTATCTAAGTAATAGCCTTAGTATATTTCGTGACTGATGGGTTCCTTTACTGTTGATGGTTAATCTTAAAAGGCAGAAGAACCTATTCATTACTTTGATATATTCATCGTCAGTTCTAAGACTGGTTGTTAATATCTTTTGTCATTATAGTAATTTAGACTTTAATTTTAGTCCTGTTTTTTTTCCCACTGTGCTCTTTGAGTTTTAGTTTAGCTTGCAGATCTTGGCATTTTTGGCTGTCAGGGAAGGGTCATCAACATAGTGCAGGTAATATTTTCTTCTCTTCCAAGTGTTAAAACCACACTCAGCTTTTTTCCAATTCAGCTTCTCTTAATATATATTTCCTATGTAGGTTGAATAGATAATGGGAGAGTATGCAGCCTTGTTGCACTCTTTTGCCTACCTGGAGTCAGTCTGTTTTGCCACATTCTGGCCATACTGTAGCTTCCTGACCTGTATATAAGTGCTCATGAGAACAACAAGTTCTTCTGTGATTCCCGTTTCTCTGAACACTTTCTAAAGCTTGATGTGAACAACACAATCAAGGGCTTTTCTATAATGAATGAAGCACATATTGACACCTTTTTGGCTTTGTTTAGCTTTTGAATTACCCAGTTTGGATTAGCAATAGTGTCTCATGTTCCTCTATCTTTTCCAAAGCCAACTTGAACATCTGGCATCTTTTCTTCCATGTAGGGCTCTAATCGGTGCTCGATAACCCTAAGCATTATTTTGCTAGCATGTGACAATCAGGATATTGTACAATAATTTGCACAATAAGTCTTCTTCTTTTTTTTTGTATTGGAATGCAGATTTATGTCGTCTAATCAGTTGGCCCTGGTGTCATTCTCCAGATTTGCTAACATAGCTTGGTTAATATTTTGACTAGTTGTTCTGCTGCTGCTTGCCATATTTCAAGTTGGTGTTACATTAGTTCCTGTAGCCTTCCAAGTTGGTAATGACAGAGTGCTGATCTAACATCATCTTTCAGTACAAGAGGTTCTTGTAAATAAGGAATATTTTCTAAGGTACCTTGGATGTTGACATCTCTACCGTATAGTGTTTCAGTATGCACCTTCCATCTTCCTTAGATCTCTTTTTAATTGGTTACCATCTGTCTACCGGCATCTTTGGCATATTAATATTGTTCTCCTATGTATGCAGTACAATGCAATGAGCCATGTGCAGATGTGTACATTGGGGAAACAAAACAATCACTTCATAAACACATGGCACAACAGAGGAGATCAAACCCATCAGGACAAGATTCAGCAGTCTGTCTGCATTTAAAAGACAAAGGCCACTCTTTTGAAGACAGCAAAGTCCACATTTTGGACAAAGAGGACTGCTGGTTTGAAAGATGGGTCAAAGAGACCATCTATGTCAAAATTGAACAGCCCTCTCTCAACAGAAGGGGAGGGATACAACATCATCCATGTCCAGTCTATAATAAGTCCTTTCAACAGTTCCAAGAAGGCTCCACACCCATTTGTTCTACTCAGGTGACCCTGACGACACAGATAAACCTCCAAATGGCATCAGCGACTCTCTAAAAGAATGCAAATGACCAGCTGTCTGCAAAGAATATCATTTTACCTTTTCTATCCATGTGGTTTTCTTAATAACAACATAGAGGTGGGTTTCCTTCTGCCCAACAAGTTGCTATTTTTGCCATTGACAGTAAGGTGATCATCTGCTTCTGGCGTCTTCCTATATTATGGCTGCTCAATATAGGTGCCTGCTTGCTTGAAGGATCACCTTCACACCTTGAGTAATACTGCTGGGAATAAATACTCCTAGTGCACAATCCAGCATTCTTTTTTGATTCCTTCCAGGAACACCCAACAACAACACCATCGCACAAGCAGGACTTGGGTGGGATAAATATCCTATGCGTTATCACAGTGGTTCTCAATCTGTGGTCCATGGACACCTGGGGGGAGGGCACAATGTCATCACGGGGTCTTGAAGGCTTGAAGAAATGTTGTGATTTAAATTTTGAATTAAGTCTTGAGGGGTCCGTGGACATGGCCAAAAAAGGTATTTAAAGGGGGTCCATGGTGAAGAAAAACTGCTTTAAAAAAGTTTGTTAATGCTTCAGTGTCCCGGAGAATAAAATACACTGTAGTATCATCTACATCTATAGCCTTACTTTTGTTTTAAAATATATTTTCTTTAAAAATATATTATTGGGACTAAAGCTCTTTCTCAAATGAACAATGAAATCTATTTTGTGGGGTAAAAAGGCAAAAAAAATGTATTGGTACTTAATACATTTATGGGGGGATGATTACTTGTTTAATTGTGGCAATAGCTTATTGAATTTTCATCTAAACATCTAGGAAAAAGGCAGTTAAAATGTTTATTTGGAACGTCATAGGCTGACTCCCAGACTATATATGTACAACATTTTCTTCTCGCTTATGAATCCTGTCTAGGAGAAAAGACAGAAGAATATCTGGCTATTTATTTCAGTCCCCAAAAGCTGAGATACTGACTGGTTTGACAGCATACAGATTCAACACCTGTTAAAATCTAGACATACTTAAATGTCTCCACTTGTGAGCTGAACAATACAGTTTTTGCTGATGAATACAAGAAAAAGAAATGTTTCTGGGGAATATATGAGGAACCCGCTGCTTGTAATCTAAAGTGAAATCTAGACCCTTGATTTTAAAAATGTCATTGCATAAAACAGATGCATTAATTCATTCATATGAGGTTAAATCACGATGGTCCAGTTGATCCTCCAGCTTTTTATTTCATTTTGCTTCCTCAGAAAAATACAACAGGCCGTCTGAGTGCAAAAGATATCTAATTCTGGCATTATATAAATGCAAGAAATAAAAATATAATTCAGTCCCTCTGATATGCCAGCAAGGCTCAAAAAGTTCTGGCTTGTAATCCTGGAAGACAGCTGTTAAACCATGCCAACAACACCAGCCAAGATGGATAAGAGATTGACTTAGTAGAAGGCAGCAACCTTGTGTTTCTATGGACTAAAACCTAAGCTTCTTGGCTGGAAAGGAAACATTTCAGGGATTTTAACAGAGGCCCATATCCAAAGAGCCTCACAACTAGGAAATCAGCATCTTCGAATGGCAAATGAAGAGAATTTTGAAAGCAATTGAAAACAAGGCATAGACTCTAGGTGTAAAACAAAGTTCTCACTGAGGAGAACTCAATGATTTGAATGGGGGGATAGATGGGGAACTCATCAAATTTGCAGACGGCACCAAGCTAGCAGGAATAGCCAACACTCCGGAAGATAGGCGTAAGATACAGAAGGATCTTGACAGACTTGAACATTGGGCACTATCTAACAAAATGAAATTCAATGTTGAAAAAAGTAAGGCTCTACATTTAAGCAAAAAAACCAAAATGCATAGGTATAGTATATGTGATACCTTACTCAATAGTGGTGAATGTGAGAGGGATCTTGGAGCCTTAGTGGACAACCATTTAAATATGAGCCAGCAGTGTGCAGCAGCTGCCAAAAAAGCCAACACCGTTCTAGGCTGCATA
>JANHFT010004247.1:30509-44735 GCA_032467955.1 Pseudoxenodon macrops | reverse complement strand
CCCCGTACTTCACTGTCCCTCCAGGACAGTTCAGGGTCCGCTTCGGACCCCCGGTTAGGCTGAGATTCGACAATCCCAGGGAGCTCCCCAGCGATCGTCTTCTCGCCCGAAGCAAGCCATGCCTTCTCCCAAAATTTCAAGTCTGGTGGCATAAGGTATTCGATTGTGAGTAGAGGAGTGGAGGACTCTTCTCGTGAAATATCTCTGGATATTCTCAATTGTATGAATATCCAATATGCAGTGTGGGTTCCAGACAGATGAGCCGTATTTGAGAATTGGTCTAGCAAATGTTTTGTATGCTCTGATTAGCAGTATTGTATTATCGGAGAAGAAGCTATGCAAGATTAGTTTAATAACTCTTAATGCCTTTTTGCCAATATTGTTACAGTGGGCTCTGGCAATTCGATCATTAGAGACAGTCTCCAAGGTCCATAACAGAGTGAGGGTTGTAGTGGCCATCCAGCTTCTATTTTATGTTCTGATTTTTTTTGCCAATGTGTATTTGTTGGTTGACCATTTGTTTGACCATTCTGACACATAGTCACAGTCTTTTTGAAGGGTAGTAGCATTGTCGGTGGTGTTGAATAGTTTTACATTATCAGTGAAGACAATGCAGTTGCATTTAATATGATCGCAAAGGTCATTTATGTAAAGTATAGAGAGTTCAGGCCCTAAAATGCTGCCTTGGGGGATACTACTGTTAACAGGTACAGGATTTGATAGGGAGCTCCCAGTTTTGACCACCTGTTGCCTGTTTGACAGAAACGCAGCTATCCAATTATTCAGGGGTCCAGAAATGCCATAAGATTGTAGTTTTAGAAGTAGTTTGTCGTGTACCACTGAATCAAAGACTTTACAGAAGTGTATGTAAATTGCGTCTATTGCTTTACCCTGATTGAGTTTTGTAGTCCATATGTTTTTGCTGTGTAGGAGTTGCAGGTTACAGGATATTTTTTTCGGAAACCAAATTGTTTGTTAGAGAGTAGGTTTTCTGTCTCTAAATGGAGGGTAATGGATTGGTTAATGATTGATTCCATGACTTTGCAGGTGACACAACATAAAGAGATTGGTCTGTAATTTTCAACTAGGCTGGGGTCTCCTTTTTTGAAGATAGGGATGACTGTGGCCATAGGTTAGGTAAGGAGCTGGTCCTGAAAGCTTTTTCAAAAATTATGCTCAGAGGTTCTGCTAGGACAATGGAAGTAGATAAGAATGGTAAGAATCATTATAGCTTTATAGAGAGATGAGATAGAAGGGCTTTGAATAAATACATTTAAGAAACTGGAACATCAGACTTTGCTCAACAGTTATTCAACTAGAGGAAGAGAGAGAGAGAAAGAGAGATCTCATTATCTGTTCCTGGTGAAGTCGTGCATGCCAATGATACATACCATTAGGAGTGTACATTCCTCCAAAGTCACCCAGGATGAGTAGTCATTCATAGAAGAGGGGACAGTATAAATATAATCTATTGGAGCATGGCAACCCACTTCAGTATTCTACCCAGGAAACCAAATGGACAATAACCAACAGTTTCATGTCAATGCGGTTCTGAACAATGAGCTTCCTACACTAATTTTTTTTTTTTTATGACAGAGTAAATAGACTATAGACCCAATGCAGATATGCAGAAAAGAAGTTGACGTAGTAACAGACATTATCTTTTGAGCTCAAAAATGCACAAGAATGTTGTCTATAGCCATGAAATAAAAGAGAACCTCTGCTGCTTGGGTGAAAGACTTTGACAGATCTAGACAAAATAATGAAAAAGAAGAAAGTTCACACTGAGAGCAAACAAGATTGTGGTTTTCCCACTCATAATATAGGACTATGAAAGTGGAACCATCAACAAAGATGAAGAAATATTATGAGCCTTTAAGTTGGATGGCTGGAGAAAATTGGTTGAGAATTTCTTGCACTACAAGAAAAAATAGATGAAGTAAACCCAGACTTCTCACTGGAAGCACTAATAATGAAACTGAAGTTTATTTGGGATTTACGATGAGAACTAATGAGTCACTGGAGAGAGACAGTGATGCTTGGGAAATTCAAAGGCTACAAAAAAAGGCAGTGGAAGATAAGAAAACTAGATAACTAATAGCAATAGTACTTAGGCTTATATACCGCTTCACAGTCCTTTACAGCCCTATCTAAATGGTTTACAGAGTCAACATATCCTAGACAACACAGGATCAACAGTATGAAGACAGCAGAATCCTTCACGTTTCTAGGTTCTCTCATATCTCAAGACTTAAAATGGACACCTAACATTAAAAAATTCATCAAAAAAGTAGAACAAAGAATGTTCTTTCTGCACAAACTCGGAAAGCTGAAACTGCCCAAAGAGCTGCTGATTCAGTTCTACAGAGGAATTATTGAGTCTGTCATCTGCACCTCCATAACTGTCTTGTTTGGCTCTGCAACCAAACAAGACAAACACAGACTTCAACGGATAATTAGAATTGCAGAAAAAAACATTGCTACCAACCTGCCTTCCATTGAGAACCTGTATACTGCATGAGTCAAAAAGAGGGCTGTGAAAATATCTACAGATCCCTCACATCCTGGACATAAATTATTTCAACTTCTACCCTCAAAACGACACTATAGGGCACTGCACACCAGAACAACTAGACACAAGGACAGATTTTTCCACAAATGCCATCATTCTGCTTAACAACTAATTCCCACAATGCTGTCAAATAATTTACTAAGACTGTATTACTATTATTCTTCTCTTCCTTCCTAGTATCTGTCTCTTCCCACTTATTATTATAACCATGTACTTGTAGTTTTCAATTAATATTGTTTTTATTTGTTTCTTAGTACCATTTGATAGCTTATTAATAACCTTGACTATCACTAAGTGTTGTATCATTTTATTCTTGATGAATGTATTTTATTCTCTTTATGTACACTGAGAGCATATATACTAAAGCCAAATTCATTGTGTGTCGAAACTCACTTGGCCAATAAAGAATTCTGTTCTGTTCTATTCTATGAAGACACTTTAAAAAAAATATGCTTAAGATACTGAGTATTATTGATGCCGTTAAACTAGCCAAGAAATTTGATTCCATTGGTAACTTGTCTTTTCTAAATTTTCATAGTGATCTATCTGTTGCTTTGCATCTAGTTTGTATTTATGTTTTTTTCTAAGGTGACTTGAAGGGTACAAGAAGGCCAGTTTACCTGTTTTTTTATTCATCATGATTAATTGAGCCATTTAGAAGTTGTTTGAAACTTAGATTGCACTGTTTATCATTTACAGTTACTGTATGTGGCTTAAGGTAATGATTCTATTATTTTAACAGGCAAACAATATCTCATGTCATCCAGAATTTTTGTTGTTGTTTTTTTTGTTGTTAACTTGATATCACATTACAAACTTCTGACCGATAAATCAAAGGCAAGATAAATGTGTAGAGCCTAAATAGAAATGAGAGCTCTTAAAGTGACATATGGGTGTATTAGCTCTGTTGTAAGTAGTAAGCAAAATAAATGTAATTCAGAAGTAATGTGCCATCTGTTATGGTTGGGATACTTACAAACTGCATTTATTTCAGCTGCTGATCTTTTTTCTTGTAAGAAAAGAGAATGCAACCTATTGTGCCAGAATTTCAGTACTTACCAATTCCTTTTCAGTTCATGGGATAAAAGCTATTTTGCCCATAATCTGTCAGATATTTATTGAAGCTGTATACTTTTTTTTGAAGGGGGGGTTCTTTTTTAATCTAATATTGATTATGTTCTTTCTCTTTGTCCTCAAGTTTCAACAGAATGCAGAAACCAGTTAGGTGTGAGATTAAAGTGTGGAGATGGTTATTACCCTTAACTTTATCACCGAAATACTGGTATTGGATTTAAAATTTTATGGCTGTGGAAAGCTGGAAGAGCAATTTTTCCTTTGAGGTTTCTTGAAGCTTCTGACAAATGTTTGCATTAGTCTTTTGTATTTCTTTTTTGTACATCAAGTAATATTCTGCTGTTACCTCATTAGTGGGCAGCTTAGCATTTACCTGCGTGATTCTGCAGTGTGGAGTCTCAGAAAAGTAGATATAATCTTATAAGGAGTTAAAACCGCTTTATAGAAAATCAGTATATATTTAATGTTGCAAACGTTTACCTCTGAAGCTGGAGGAAAAAAACTAAGGGAAAGAATTTAGGAGGAATAGCAGGGTTTTATATGCCATATGCCATGTGTATATGGATATAGTGCTTCATGCTGAAGAAGGTCTTTTGCTAATACCATAAAATTTATATACTATTGAATGTGAGGCAGTATTAAAAGGTCAAGCTGTGGGGGGGAAAGTATTTCTGGATTGTAGGCCATTCTCTGAAGAAGCAGGTCTTGTTTTCAGAGGCCATTTTGTTTTCTAAACAGAAAACCAAAGGCCACAAGAATTATCATTTCATGAAAGAACAATCTTCATTTCTCTCTTCCTTCTTCCACCTTCAATGCATTCTTTTTTGGAAGAGAAGTAAATGTCTTGAACAAATAAAAATGCTGTACAAACTGCAAAAAGCAAAATATACCAAAAGCTCAGTATTATCTACTGTTATATTTGCTGCATACTTCCTTGTGTGGTATGCAGTTATGATGAAAGAGCCAATGTGGTCTAGTAGTTAAGATGCAGAACTATGAGTAGGGAAATCCAGGTTCAAATTCACCTTAGCCATGAACTTTATTGAGCACCTTTGCATCACTTGCTTTCTGTCAGGACAACCCATCTGACAGAGTTGTTGTTGTATGGAAAATTACAGGAAGCACTGCCCTGTATAGGAAACTATATGCACATTTCTTTTTCAATGGCAGCATCAAATAGAAATATTCTGATCCAAGAATATAAATGTATAACATTGGGTCCTGCACAAAAGAACTTATCATGCTTCTTTTTTCAATTATACACTCACTTGCTCTCTCTCACATACAGGTGCTATGAAAATTAACAATTTACTCAAGGTTGAGATAACAGCAGACAAGAAATTCATAACAAAACAGGGCCTCTGAAAGAAGCTTACTTGAGTGATTTTCATTTAACAGGAATGCGCAGAAGAATAGTCAAATCTAGTCCAGAATTCTGAAACCCTGGTCATGATTGTCAGTCAATCCAGAGGTCAGAATTTCATGAACAGAATCCATCCAAACAACACTCAAGAGCGAGAAATCAGATAGTTGATTCCAATGAGGGGCCATAGGTCAGGGATGCCTCTTAAATCAGGCAGCAGCCTGGTTCCTGTTATCTGTCTCTCCCTCTCCTTCTCTCTCTCTCTCTCTCTCTCTTCCTCCCTCCCTTCCGCTCTCTCTCTCAGGTGGCTTTGATTCACCTGCTTCTTTGCATTTCTGTGTCTCCTCATGTTTATGCCATGCATAAGCCATCATGTTTGACAACATTCCAAAAAGAAATTAAGAAAAAAGTTACCAAGTTGCTGTTGATTTATATATAGCTAATAATTAATCACAACTACAGAGCTAACCAAAAATAGATGGCATTAATGATGTCCTCATCGCTGAAGAAATTGGTGTTGATACACTTAGCAAATTGGAATGACCTTTTGCTTATTGGTTTCCTTTCATTTTTCAAAATTCATTTCAGGAGATTCTGGACACATGCCACTATTAATTCCCCCAAACAAACAACATTATAGAATAATATTTCTTAGATTTGCTGTACAGTTAGCAAAAGAAATATACTGATATGTTACAAAGAAAAAGAAGAGGTACTTTGAAAAAAACTAGTAGTAGAACCTTTCTTCCAAGATTATCCAAGTAAAATAATTACAGTGGACTACAAGCACCTGGGTTGATTCTTTGTTTCACATGCTATGTACCTGGAGGGTTCTTAATTATCTTCAAATAACTTTTCAGCCACTCACAATCAACACTACCTAAGGAGGGGGAGGTTAAAAACAGGAAGATAGCATATGTGACATCATGATCCAAACCCCACTCCTTTTATATAGATGTTAACATCACATATGTACAAAAGAGATGAAATTTAAATTGTGCCACCACATCTATTGTCCTTGACACCCACACACACACAAGTGCCCGAGAATAATGATATTAGAATAGTCAAACATGCATTGTAATGTTACAACGCAAGTACCACAATAGCAAAAGCACTTAGACTTATATACTACTTTACAGTGCTTTACAGCCCTCTCTAAGTGGTTTACACAGTCAGCATATTGCCCCCAACAATCTGGGTCCTCATTTTAACGACCTTGTAAGGATAGAAGGCTGAGTCAACCTTGAGCCGGTGAGAATTGAACTACTGAAATGTTGGCAGCCAGCAGAAGTAGCCTGCAGTAATGCATTCTAACCACTGTGCCACCACGGCTCTAATGATGTTAATTATACCCATTGTCTGGATTACCTTAGGATATGCATTGGGTGATGTCCAAGCCGAAATTTTGTTCATTGTAGCTGAAGTCTGCTAAATGTGATTTTGTAAAATCAAGGTTTTATTATATTACCTTTACAACAGGACATTAGATGGTCTGACTTTGGATTTCCTGGAAGAAATGGAAAGGAGAGCACTTTGTGGATTGGTTCCACTGGAGCAAACACACCTTGTCATTTGGATTCCTATGGTTGCAACTTGGTGTTGCAGGTGCAAGGCAGGTAAGAAGGAATAGACAATTGCTCTCTTTACCACCCTGATAGAGGGATTCCTGATTTTATTTCATAATTTTTACTTTTAAACTACTCTGATGTTCAGAGCTTTTTCCTGGTGCAAAGTATCTAGGCTCATTGTTAAGAAAGAGAAATATTTTTAAATGAGAAAATTTATATCAGTGGTTAATTAAATCATTACCTTAATGACCATATAAAAATCTAACTACTTCTGAGACAAGTAGCTATAGTATGCTTATTTGTAGGTACAATCCCTTGTTTTCTCTCTCTTTCTCTCATCCACACACACAAATATATAGTATGTATTCCTTTTCTGAAAAACAACTTACTCTTTAAAAATAATGCTGCTGCATTTTTCTATTGTTCCCTTCTGATTAGGTCACACTGAATCCATTCACAGGGGTTTCATACATTAAAGGTTAACACAGGCTATGCAGATAGGCTGTACCAGCCAATGACAAGTAGAATTGAGCATTTAAAAGTGGTGCACCATAGGAATAGCGTTTAGCCGTCTATACCACACCATAGCACTTTACAGCCCTCTCTGGGCGGTTTACAATGTAGAAGGATTATTTGATGATTGCCCCCAAACAATCTGAGTCCTCATTATACAATCTAAAAAAACTTCCTTTTTTCATTGGGATCATTCTTTTTCCTTGGCTTCCCTTTTTCTCAGGGGTTACACAACCTCAGAAGCACGCCTCAGAAGCCTGCCATATGTTGCTGCTGGCTTGTCATTTATAAACCGAGAAAGAGAAACATATTAAACACATGGGTAGCAATCCTATTTAAGCATTTATTTTAAATTACATTCAGTTTTAGTCCCGATCATGCCACTTTTATGGGTGGGAGGGGCAGAATTGTGAAGATTGGTGTAGATATTGGCAATATGTAGCGCTGAATAATTTGGATAATTTCCATTGACCAACAGGAATATGGAAGGTTGTATCCTTGTATTATTTTATTTTTAGGGCAGACGTTCTAATTTTAGGTTATCTAGATTTCCCTTCTTCTGAGCATTTTCCACTTTAATTTCTTTTTTAAAAGGGGTGACCAGAAATGTAATGCAGCATTCCATCGTAATATTAGAAATTACATTTCAAATATTTTGGAAATTGCCCTTTCTCTTTATTCATGTGCAAAGACTTTCTTTCAACTGAAATTTCTACTAAGATTTGTTTCTTTGCCAATTGAGACTCTGCCAGTGATCTGTGAAGTTGAGATTTCTTTCAAAGTGTACAAGTTTACTTTTAATGTGTTGGATGTTGTTTGCCGTTTAACTGCCCATTCCACAAAACCTTTTGGCTTTAATAAATATTTGGGAACATCCCTCCCTTGTGTCTTCTCTTATAAATTTGCTCTCCGTGTTATGATTTATAAAACTCGTTTATGTGCCTGTTTTGCTCTGGCTCACAAGCTGAAAATGCAGCATTGTGGCATACATACCCACAAACCATTTAGAAAGCTTGTGTTTTGCCACACTAAAACGTGGGCAGAAGGTTTGTGAGTTTGAATGCAGTGAATCCACAATGTGGAAAAAGCTGACAGGATTTATTGAGCAAAGTAAACCAAAAGAGTAACTTTAATTGCGAAATATAATATAGAGAGGAAATATTTACAGACAAGGCAATGTTGAATAGAGGACTATAAATATAGGATAGATTCTTACAGCCCTTATACTTCCAAGCTTCATCCTTGTCAGAGGACATTCCATAGCTAACACATAGCAACCCTCTGAGGCTCAGGCCCATGCTTAAGCTAACCCATAGGTGGGGTTCTCAGCTCATACAGTATGAGACTGTACATGTTCATGCTTTAATTTATCACATATATTGTTACTTCTTCTTGAGTAGCAGTTATTGAATGCTTGCGTGAAACTGCTTGGGTTATCTGCAGATAGTTGGACTTGGAGTTGAAAGAAAGTGAGTACTTTTGACCTAGACTACATAAGAGAACAGTTAATCACGAGAGAGCAACTGGAGGGATGCAAAGGCTTGTTTTGAGAAATCTAAGCTATTCTATGATAGATAAAGGTTCCCCTCACACATATGTGCTAGTCGTTCCCGACGCTAGAGGGCAGTGCTCATCTCCGTTTATAAGCTGAAGAGCCAGCGCTGTCTGATGACGATTCCATGGTCATGTAGCTGGCATGACTAAATGCCGAAGGTACACGGAATGCTGTAATGCAACTTGCATTTTTACGTACTTTCGAACTGCTAAATTGGCAGAAGCTGGGACAAGTAACAGGAGCTCACCCCATTACGTGGCACTAGGGATTCGAACTGCCGAACTACCAACCTTTCTGATTGACAAGCTCAGTGTCTTAACCATTGAGCCACTGCTTTCCCATATTCTATGATATAGAATACCAAAATACCAAAAACAAAGTGTTTTTATACTGGAAAGCACAGAGAAGGACTATATCACAAACTTCCTTGTCTGTATATAATCCTTTTCTGCCATAGCACTTCAACTTGAAAATAGGATTGTAGCCAGTACCCAAAAACAGGTCTCGAAAAACAGTTGGATGTTTTACTTGAATAGATAGATATACCTCGGCTGAAGCCACATTAGATGTAAAGAAACTTGTTTTCAGCTAAACATGGAGCAGAATGTAGGAAGTTGATCTTTACAAGGTTAGATGGTCTCTTGAGCCTAGTTCTGATAAATGATATTTTTCAAGGACTGTCAGACAGAACCATTTTACAACTTCGCAATCTGAAGCTTTTAACTAAGGGTGCCAAAGGTAGAGGATAGTAAATGCAAAAACATGTGGACTCTGCAGCCTATAGGACAGAGGTGGGTTCTAACTTACCTCGCCGCCGGTTCGCTGCCTCCCGCACCGCGTGGGCGCGCGCATGCACTGTAGAAAAAAACCTGAAATTTTTTACAAAAATTAAAAGGCCAAAAACAAGATGGTGACTCATGTGCAGTGCTGGAAACTTGGCTTCTGTGCATGCGCAGAAGGGGAAAAAATGAAAAAAATTCAAAAAAAGTTTTTTTCCCCAAAATTTAAAATTTAAAAAAAAAGATGGCAGCGCCCACAGACTAGCGCCCACTTTTTCTGTGATGTCACCAACGGCCTACTACCTTCTTGGTAGAACCTGTCTGAACCGGTAGGAACCCACCTCTGCTGTAGGATCCTGCTATCCCAGCATGCCGATATCTTCCGGCACAAAGAGAAACAGCATGTGCTTGTCTAGAAGCAAAGCTTCTCTTCTTTTCTAATAGCCCATTAAACTCTTAACATTCTGAGGAATGGCATCTTAGTCATTTACAGAAAATACCTGATCTGACAATTACAATTTTGGACATCTTGTCTCTTTTAGCTGAAATATGGTGGCTTTTTCTTAAAGAACAATCCTCAGGAAAAATGGATAGATCTTTTGTCCCATTCCAAATTACAGGAAATGCAAACGATTATATAATACTTTGTAATATGTTAAAGGTATTCAAACTGGGATTGATACATAAATAGAAAAATAATAAGATTTAACTATTTATGTGGCATAAATTGCAGAATAAATAACAATACACAGAGAATGTTACCAGTTTGAAGACTAGTGTTCTATACAAAGCTGATTTATCAAAATAAAAACTCAATAACAACTGACTGAAATTTGTTGTAGTTTTTCTTTGCAATATTATCCAAGCATATCCAGTCCAAATTTATAATCTGAACTGAAACACTTTAGTCTCTACAATATGTCATATCTGTTGCAGACTTCCTCACTTTAGAGTCGTCCAGAAATGTTGGATTTAAGTCACCACGATCATTTGTCATGCTATGGGGAGTGGCTAGACAACCCATCTAGAGAGGACAGGTTAGAAAAAAATGGATTTACAGTACTTTTTCTGGATTTGGGTTCAAATTTTAACCAAAAAGGCTTTATGCTAAGTGATAGTGTGTTTAGCTTGCTGTAGCATGCTATGTGAACACACCTATTGTGATTTTTATCATAAAGCATGAATATTGTAATGGAATGTGTGGATCACCTTGGAGAAAGAGAGGAAGAGATGTTCTCTAGCAAACAATCAGACAAGAGAAGGAATTGCCTATGAGGCGCAGTAATTAAAGTGCAGTATAGCAGGCAAACTCTGCCCACAGCCTAGGGTTCGATTCTGATGGGGATCAAGGTTGACTTAGCCTTCCATCCTTCTGAGATCATTAAAATGAGGAGCCATATTGTTGGGGGCAATATGCAAATAATGCTTCTACATTGTAAACCAACCAGAGTATGCTGTTAAAGCTCTATGGAGCAGTATATAAACCTAAATGCCTTTGCTATTAAGGGTCAGAGAAAGAAACTTAGGAAGCATCCAATACAATGGATCAATACAATAGATACAAACTTAACATAAACTGCTCCAAACTCAATTGCAGAAAATATGACTTCAGCAGCAAAGTGGTCAATACCTGGAATGCACTACCTGACTCTAGTTTCATCCCAAAACCCAAAAACTTTAACCTTAGACTATCTACTGTTGACCTCACCCCATTCCTAAGAGGTCTGTAAGGGGCGTGCATAAGCGCACCAGCGTGCCTACCGTCACTGTCCTAATGTCCCCATGTATTCGTAACCATCTCATGTACTCATAACCATGTTTATACATTTATGTATTCACAATCACGTTTATGCTTTGTCTGTAATCTTATATATGCTTGACAAATTAATTAATTAATTAATTAATTGTTAATTAAAAGTGATGTTTGGAGGTTGGTACTTTCCCACTTGCAAGATTCTGTTAATGTAGCCTTACAACAGAGTAGAATTAGCTCATCTAATTGTGTTTCCTGTCTGGTTTTCCTGGGAGGGATAACAGATATGCAAACTACAGCTTAACATGATGTGTGAATTTAGGTAGAATTTACCTATTTGCACTTGTACCATATAGAACTTCAAGATGGAAGTTTCCATTATTTTTTTCCAGGAAAAGGTGGCATCTGTACCCACCTGAAAACTCCAGGCTACTTTATCCTACCAGAATTCCCTATGAAGAATCCAGTGTATTCAGCAAAGTCAATGTGCTTAATCCAAATCTGAGGCAATATCCGCTGTTCAAAAAAGCACAAGCCCACGTGGTTACACTTAATCCTGGCCAGGTATTTTCTCTGCCCTTGCTGCTTCTTTCATTAAATATGAAATAGAACGAATGAACTGAATGTGAATGAGCCGCAACATCTAATTTAATGTATTTGTTTGTTACATTTTTATACATCGAGACAGACACCAGGAGACAGCGAATTCTAGTCCTGTCTTAGTCATGAAAGTACCTAGGCGGCTTTGGGCCACTTTCTCACTCTCAGCCCAATTTTCCTCATAGAGTTGTTGTTATGGGGAAAGTAAGAGGATGAAGGAGTATTAGGTGTGTTTGCCATCGTCAGGTTTTTTTTTAAAAGTGTGTGTATGTGTGTGTATGTGTGTGTGTTACAGTTATAGTTGTTATAGTGATACGGGTGGAGTGGGGGGGCTAGTCAAATATGCCTAATTTATATCATTTCATCTCTTTCCAAGTGAAAATTGTACTTTGTGAAAGAAATGAAAGAAGATCTGGGGTATATTACTTGGTAAAGTTGCAAGCGACTTTGAAGGTTCTTGCGTTTCTGAGGATGGAGTAGAAGCTACCTCTGTTTTGATAGTAGTAATTTGCTCGGTTTGGACTTCAGAAATGGTTATGCGGAACCAGACAAAAACTTTTACTTTTTCATCATGATGGATAATTCCATAATGGAAACACTTGCCCAGCAGCTATCTCACTTCTATTTACAGCATGCATTAGCATTCAAATGGAAGCTTTCAAAGTAGTTTTAACAAAGTCATGTGAAAGTTGATTAATCATACTTTACCGGACGAGAGGACTACAATAAATGAGCAGTGGCCCTGTGAAGGATTTTTCTATTTGCCAGAATTTGAGGATCTCAGCCCCATCAGCATGATGCCTTCCAAATTAATTACTGACTCCTTTGTTCTAAGTATAGCTTTCATTACATAATGAGCTACTTTTCTTAGATTTGGGTTGTAGCTCTTTGGTCTCTGATGTCACTCAGTCCCTGGAACGTGTCCTTTAGGGCAATATGACCCTCACACACCAAAGAAAGTTCTTATCCCTGCTATATGTACCCACCTCTATTCACTTTTGGAGTTTTCTTGGATGTGCTCCAGCGTAGTCATGTATAGAATTGCATTGATGTCCTTCCAAACACTTGTCATTGCATTATATTACATTCTGTATGGCATGAAAAATGGCTATGATATGCAAAACATTCCACATTAAACCATTTCAAATTTGCAAGCACCCCATTTTTCAGCTTGAAATCTTTTCTTTTGAGTACGAAACAGCTATGTCAATTGCAAAATGGGTTGTTTTGTATATTCTTCTGGTGTGTTAAACTGGAAACAGCGTTGTGCTTTTGAAACACAGCTGTTCCAAATTCGGAATACTTTCAAAACGCTTCTAATGGCCTGTCTCAAACTCACAACTATTATTTCACACTCAAAACAGGGTGTTTAGAATTTGAAGCAGTTTAGATTTGAAATGTTTTGCATACGCCAATAAATATCTTCCTGATGCCAAAACCGGAATAAACTGACTTCTGATTGTTCTCTTTTGTTCTTCACATTTCATTTTGTTGCTTTGTCTTATGTTTCTGTTTTTTCTTAATGATGGCAAGATATTGCCTTGCATTACGATTGGAAATTCAACACAGACTGTCTATTTCAGTGATTGCAAATGGTAATTGAAGCTGGAGTATCCCAATTTTTAATTAATCTGAAACTAATTAAAAGTCAAATGTTGTTCGGAATAGAAGATCTGTAGCAGCGCTCCCAAAATTCTATGACACAGAAGAAAAACTGAAGACCAAAAAATGCTAAAATTCTCTATGGATGTCATTTCAGAAATGACTGAATACAATTCAACATGCAAAAATATTAAATCAGAACTGTCTGGTGTTGAAAAAGATGTTATGAACCAAGATGATAAAATCCTCTAGTAGTAAAGGAACTCATTCTTTTAGTAGGTACTATGGAAAAGAAACCCAAAATATTATGTCTGCAAAGACAGTTACTTGAAAGTTTCCTATCCGCATTACATTACTTGGTAATCTTACACTATTCTCTATTCTTGTTTGGCCATGAACTGTAATGCGATGGACTAAAATATCACAACAATGTGGGATTGGAAAACTGAAATAAAGATGTGTTTTGAGATTCAGCATAGCAGTAGTTGGGCACTAGATGTGATTATTAAAAGAAACTTAATGTGCCTAATGCCATCTTCTGGCCACTCTCTCTCATTTCACTACTTATCCTGATCTTGGTGGCACTGAGGAATCTTGGTTTCTGTATATATATTTTAATGCAACCTTAGCCTTATTTTTGGATGAACAGAAGCCAATATAAAATAATTGCATCCATTTTAGAAGATTCATCTAGTCAGTTACGAAGGCTAAACAGGGTAAAATCATGAGGCGGCTTCCTAAATCCTGCCCCATATTTCAATCTTTGATATTTATTTATTTATTTATTTATTTATTAAATTTATATACCGCCCTTCTCTCGAAAGACTCAGGGCGGTGAACAGCC
>JANHFT010004247.1:0-15501 GCA_032467955.1 Pseudoxenodon macrops | reverse complement strand
AGAATAGAATAGAATAGAATAGAATTCTTTATTGGCCAAGTGTGATTGGACACACAAGGAATTTGTCTTTGGTGTATTCATCAAGAATAAAAAGATACAACACTTAGTGATAGACAAGGTTACTAATAAGCTATCAAATCATACTAGAAAACAAGTAAAAATAATATAAATTGAAAGATACAAGCACACGATTATAGTAATAAGTGGGAAGAGATAGATACTAGTAAGAAAGAGAAGAATAATAGTAATATAGGACCAATAAAATGCAAAGCAAAAAAAGACAAGTAAAATATCAACATAATCCCTAAAATCTACTCCTAAACTCAGCAACACTTTAATAGGTACGCACATAGACACAAAATGTATTATCTTGTCTAATATTTTGCTTCACTACTAGAATCTGCTTGGCTGGTATCTTGGCAAAACAACTTCCAATTAGTAAATGCACAAAGCACCTAAGATGTAAACACAAGCTTAGGTTTCCCATATATATACTCCAAGACTTCCCCTTTGGGTTACTGCCTTGAGCAGTGAAAATCTGAAAAATTCTTCCCAAATCTGTGGATTAAACCCATTGATTTGTGACTACCATACATTGCTGGAGAAGGGAAGTGAAAATCAATAGGCAGAAGAGATCAAGACATATTTTCATTGCCTGTGCCTACAGCAAAGATTTGTTTCCAAACCATATTGATTGTCCTAAAATATGAATATTGATGCCCGCTGAGTTGTTACGAGCTGTTCTCCTTTGGGTACTAACCAACTGAACATGTTTTCAGTAGCATTACCAAACAGGGCTGTTCAAAAATGCCCTTTCTTTGCAGTGCTTAATGTTTCAGCACTGATCCTGTTAATTGTTCAGAAAAATCATTCAGAGCACCTGATTACAATCCATTATATAATTAGACTTCCAAATCAATTTATCATGGTTTGACTTTATTGGAATACCTGGAAACACATCCCAAGAAAGAATCCCATTCATGTAGTCAAAAAAGATTTTTTTGTTCCACTTTTAAAGAAGTAATGCATTGCTTGGTGCTAAATTTGAACTAAGTTCCCAACTTAAAATAAACTCTGACAATTTTAACAAGCCAGATTTCACCAGTGGATCGTGAAGTTGTCTTCTAAGGCTAACCCAGGGGTCAGCATTTTTTTTTCAGACCATGGACTATCAATGGCCTAAGAAGTTTGCTGCAAAAGCTAAATGTCTACTTTGCTCTTAATTTTTTAAATATCAATAAAATAAATCTAAAGTGTCAAAGATATGAAATAAATAGTGAGCTTATTGAACAATATTGCCTATGCAGGAGTGTTTTTTACCAGCACTGGGTCATGATTAAATCTTTTGAAAAGAAACTCGGCAAGAGCTAAGTTAAGTTCTAAATATTATACAAATTATTTAACTACAGTTACCCAGCTACCTTATAACCACTGTAATGAAAGTATTTAGGATAAAATTAGTCCCAATGCTGACTTACTGTATGGTTCAGAATTGTGAGGCCTTAATAAAGCTACCCCACTTAAACAAGTTCAGACCCATTTTTAAAAGATGCATAGTGGGGACTGACAAGGTATGTCTGCCACTGCTATCAGAGCAGAAACAGGTATTCATTCCTTACTTAGTCATTTAATAATTCAATTTTGTACATACTGCCAGAGGATCCATTCAATAGATCCCGACAGACTTCCCAAAATATGCTTAACACATAAGCATGACCCAACTCCTGAGTCAGCTAACTTTCTAAAGTCATTTCACAATATGGATTTTTCCACCCAGCATCTACTCTCAAGGGCCTCCCAGGCATGGGAAATGTTTAAAACAAAGAGTCCTAAATATTAGTGCTCAAACTGACATAGAATTATTGACTTAAAAATAGATCCCTGGGTTGGTTGGCTATTATGGCTCACAATATAATAGCAATATTTCTTCAGCCTGAAAAGTACCTGTCATTGAGCTTGACACATATTTTAAGAAAGGTCTATTCTAGAGCAAGATTTGAATTGTCCATGGTCAAATATGGTGGCTTTCACCACTTGTCATATTAGGAGAGAACCTGCTTATGTGGTACCCCAGCCATTGAAAAAAAATTTGTTTTAACTGTCAACTATATGCCCCACTAGGTTTCAATGCTTAATATCCCTATTGCAAATAATATCCAACTGGCATTTTGAACCATATATATCCCTATTTCCTCCTGGCTCAAATGCACATATTGGTCATAGAACTGCTAAGTTTATCACTAAGAATCTGATACATTGACAAAACTGGAGTACCCTGTGAGGGAGATTTATTTATCTGATTATTGACTCTTTGTATCGCCACATACAGTATGTATTTGATCACTAGATCCTCCTACCTATTTTATTTCAGAATTAAACTATGCACTGTATTTTTTTATTTTATTGATAAGTTCACACCAATCGTTCAATAAACTACTACTAGTTTCATTAGTATCCAGCACATCAAATATTTTATAGACTTATTGATAGAGTATCCCAATACATCTTTTATATATTTTTTCTTCATAAGGGGAAAATACGTTACGGATTTCCCCCCACAAATCTCAAGAGTATTTATTGCTGCTACTTCTGCTTCACTTCTTCTTTATTAATTATTGAATACTCAAAGTTGCTGTAGTTTAACTTTTATTCCTGCTATATTGCCCTATGGCATTCAGCTCAATGTGTTTATTTGATTTATTATTAAGTGATCTGCCCATGCCGAAAACCCTGTGGCCTTCCAGATGTTCTGTACTATTATTCCTACCAGCTCCAGCCTGTACAGCCAATGGTGAAGTCGTCTGGGAGCGGTTGTTTACAACATCTGGAAGGCCACAAGTACTTCAGCCTTACCTAAGATTATTGGATTTTTTTTGGGGTATTCTTTTACAATAAATTCATTTCATACTTGCACAACGACCACTACAGCTATGGTGATTTAAGCAATATTAATCTTAATATGCCTCGCCTTCCATTTTTAAAAAAAATGCTTCTTCCTAGTACTCATATAAGTCATTGTGCTCCTATTGTTAAACCTGGAATCATTTCTGATGAAGATTTTGACAATACCTTCCACAAAACACCCTTTTGACCTTTTTAAAGAAACCATCCCAGTTATCATAGGCTAAATTAAGTGTAATTCTGTTTAAATTGTTATTTAATCATTTGTCCAGCATCTACAAGTCATCCAACAAATGCAGCATTGATTGAAAAACGTTGCTGCCTAATGCAAAGAGTACCAGCTGAATTCATCTATTTGAATCCTAAGCGCTGAAGCAGCAGAGACAGGAATCTGGTCTTTTTGTGACCACTTTCCATATTTTTAAAGGGGGCTGTTCTATGACATCTTAATTCTTCTCCTGGATAAATAGATGCATCTCCTTCAAACCTTTTCTCCTGGGAGCTGAAACACGTTCACATGAACTCTCAGAAAATTGTTTGCTTTTTGCTTTGAGTAGTTTGACTACTCAAATTCTCTTAGAGCGCTATTTAGCTTCCAAATGGCTATTTGGATGTATATTTTGAGTCTAATGGGTTTTGTATAGACTGAATTGAAATGAATTCTAAAAGGTTGCCCTTTAATAGTAAACTATCTTCCATTTTGATAATGACATGGCTTCGGATCTCTTTGTGGATTGGTATGAATTTTCAACCAGAAAAAAAAAAAAGATTAACTGAAATATTCCAAATGCATGCAATGTAACTGATATTAGCAGTGGCAAAGGGAAAAGTTTAAGCTGATTGCTTATTTAGAAGAGTAAGTGAAAAGAAAGAGGGAGATCCACAAGTACGGTGTTTAGATATTTTATATCTAAATATATAAGAATTCTTGGCATAGCATAAGAATGATGAGTTCCAATGTCTATGGAGATTCTCAGTCATCCAGGTCATGGTTGTCCCAAATGTGCTTTTTTTCTTCAAGAGGCAACTGGACTTTCTGGCTTTCCTTCAGCTGAAGAAGCTTCTTGGATGAGAAGCGAAATATCTTCAAAGAAAAACCAGAAAGTCCAGTTGCTTCTTGAAAACAAAAAAAACCACCTTTGGCACCAGGGGTGGGTTCTGCTTCTTTTTGCTGCTGTTACGTTCAGGGTTGCGCTGCGTGTGTGCGCATGTGCAGCAATAAAAAACTCTTCTGCATGTGCAGAAGGTGGCGGCGCCCACGGAGACACCGATGGAATCAGCTCCGTGATGTCACCACGGAGTTTACTACCAGTTCTATAGAACCGGTAGAAACCCACCTCTGTTTGGGACGATGAGCATACAAAGTAATAGTCATGTGCTCAACTCCTGCACAACTTTCCACTACTTCCCACCCAAAAACATTAGACACATTTATTTATTTATTTTATCAAGTATGTATTTGATAACAGATATAAGTATAAACATGATTATGAATACAAGAAATCGTTATGAATAAAGGGAATATTAGGACAGGGAAGGTAGGCATGCTGGTACGCTTATGCACACCCCTTAGGGACTTCTTAGGAATGGGGTGAAGTCGACAGTAGACAGTCTAAGGTTAAAGTTTTGTCTACTACAATGCTGGATACATTTGTTTGTGTGTCGATTTAAGTGTGTATACACACATACACAGCCCAATCACAAGCCATAAAAATAACAGCACAATCATAGGACTCTCGACACAGGCAAAAACATTCAAAGCCATATCTCTCAGAATGGACAGATTTTGTTCTGAAGGCAAAACATCAACATTTAAAAAACATGCTTTCCTTTTGCTCCGAACAATCGAAACAGCTGTTTGCACATCCCCCTCCCCCCCCCTCCGCAGGATACTTGAATCCAAATGAATGTCTTTCTATCAAAAATTGTGCAATCATTTCCTCCTAATCTTCTACACTGTGTTCTTTTGGTTCCTCTTACTCTTGACAACCCCTTGAAATAGTCCAACTTTTACCTGACACTGAAAAATGCTTCTCTCCTCTACCAATAACACAATTTATTTTGCCTCTAACAATAGGATTTGCTCCAATTAACGAAAAAGCCTTTCCTGAGCCACCTGGAAAGACTGCTATGGGTAGAAAAATGGGGCTCATCAAACTGCGACCTTGAAATACGTAAGCACAAGCACGGTTTTCTGAGAAAAAACACCTCGAACTCAGGTTTAGGTTATTTGCTGTGGAAATTATATTATGCTTTCCCCCAAGTTACATTTCATGTCACTAGCCTTTGCTTTTGACAGAAGGTATCGGATTCTTCACTTGACTTAAAATTGGAGTTTTCCACTACCTTCTTATAGTTCCTTGAACTCATAATTGCTTTGCCATGGTTGAAGACCAAGGAATTTTTCTTGTCAGTTCCCAGGCGGCTTCATATAAGGAACTATTGGTCATACTTTCCTTTTTCCTTACAATATTTTCTATCACTTGCCTCGGTAGAAAATGTCACTCATGTAATTCCTTTTCTTTCTTATGCTGAGATTTGCCAACTTTTACTTTCCCATGCTTTGGATTGCCAATCTCTCTCTCTTTTTCATTAAACAATCCTTATTTCTGTATCTTTGATCACTGCTTCATTTGAAGCCAGTAGCAGCCAGCCAGTGTGGTTTCATGGTTAAAGAATTATGGTAGATTTAGTCCAAAAAAGTCTGAGCTCAAGTATTTGTTCTGCTACTTGACGCTGGCCAATCTGTCTTTCATAGCCTGAAATCACAACATTATTCAATGAATAAAATGAGGACTTCTAGGAGAACTACAAACAATGCATAAACCTATTGTAATATAGCTTGCATGAGAAACAACATTCAGAGTCAACGTTCCCACAGGTGAGAGATGGCTCTTTGGCCCATATACAGATTTTGAGCCATATTGGGCCTACCCCAATCCTCTCAAAGAGAGAGAAAGAAAAGGCTGGGCAAAGATGGGGATTCCATCATTCCCAGCAAACTCTGGTTGACATTGGAAGTCTTCAAGAAGATAGGAAAATCAGGAAATTGAGCCATAGGACCATTCATTTCAGGAAATATTCTATTTCTGTAAAACTAGATAAATGTGTATAGCCAAGAATTTGAATGTGTGTTTTTTTTCAATTTTCTAAATTGTGTTTTGTCTGTAGAGATTCTCACTCATCTAGGTCATAGTTGTCCCAAAGGTGTTTTTTCAAGAGGGAAGTGGATTTTCTGATTTTTCTTTGAAGACTTTTTTCATCCAAGAAGCTTCTTCAGTTCTGACTGGATGGTGGGGAATGGAAGGATTTATACTCCTTGCAGACAGCTGGTCATTTGCATTCTTTTAGAGAGTCCTTGAGGCCACCTAGAGGTTTATCTGTGTTATCAGGATCACCTGATTAGTGCAAATGGCTGTGGAGCCTTCTTGGAACTGTTGAAAAGACTGTGTTGTTGACTGGAGAGAAATGATGTTGTATCCCTGCCCCTCTGTTGAGAGAGGGCTGTTCAGTTTTGACATAAATGGCCTCTTTGATCCTTCTTTCAAACCAATGGTCCTCTCTGTCCAAAATGTGGACTTTGCTATCTTCAAAAGAGTGGACGTTGTCTTTTAAATGCTGATGGACTGCTGAATCTTGTCGTGATGGGTTCTATGCTGTGCCATGTGTTTATGAAGTGGTTGTTTTGTTTTCCCCAATGTACAGATCTGCACATAGCTGACTGCATTGTACTGCATATATCAAGTTACTCAGTTTGTGTCTGGGTGTTTTATTCTTGGGGTGGAAAAAACATATTGTGCTTTGTTCATATCTCAGGTTATGTTCATTAAGGTACAATCTTTTCTTTTGAATTAATGCTTGCTTTTTTATTGTTGTGTTCTGTAAGCCCCAAAGGGTTGTAACAGATTTAGTTTCCTATAAATTCCATAAATAAGCAAAAAAATAAATACATTAGATTTTTGGAGTGCAAATGGGAGTCAACCCAAGAAGAAAGTAGGAGGTCGGATAGCTCAGTCTTTTTACCTTTTCATCCCATTTTTCCCCCCAAAGATTTTTCTTCCAGTTTTTTCTTTAACCGAGTAGCCTTTCTTCCCACCTTATCTTGTCTACCTCCTGCTCCTCCCATTTTCTTTTGTGGTGATTCCGAATTGGTTCTTAGCGCCTGTGTATCAGTGGTGGGATTCAAAAAATTTTTACTGCCGGTTCTGTGGCGTGGCTTGGTGGGCGTAGCATGACTTGGTGGGCATTTGATTCTCCCTTGCACATTTTATTTATCTCCTACTGCTGTGAGCTTTGAAAGTTTCTGCAGGGATCTTGGTTGTACTGAAGGTCATTACAACTTCTCTACAATTGTATTTCTACAGCAGCTGTAAGAAAAGCAACTCAGAAGTACAGAAAGGAGTGGTCCAACAGGAAACCAGAAGAACCAATTGGAGCCACTAGTTTGCTGGCATGAATCATATTATTTCAAGTTGCATCATCCATTGGCTTCAATATGCTCTATGCTATCTGCACACAGTGGCTGAATTGGGATAAAGGAGAAAATATTACTTCAAGTGGAGCACCCTTGGAGTAATCCAATGTTTCCCAATCTTGGCCATTTTAAGATGTGTAAACTTCAACTCCCAGAATTCCCCCACCAGCATGTTGGTAAGGAGAATTTTGGAAGTTGAAGTCTACACAGCTTCAAGTGGCTGAGTGTGGGAAGTGCTGTATTAGACAGTGACATAGTGTACAGGCAGTGGCAAGCAGATATGTCTTTTGGAAATGTCTAGTGGAATGTCTTGATACTGTTTCATGTAACAAGAAGCTTGTGTGGATATATAATATGTGTCACACTCCTCAAACAATGTAATCAAAAATAAATAAAACTGACAAATCACCAACTAGGGGACTTAAAATTCTTGTTTGTTTTCTTACAACAGCTTGGGATGTTAACTATGTTGTTACCACTAAATGCTTTAAAATCTTTAAAAAAAACTTGTGCTAGCAAGCAGCTATCAAGGAAGAGAAACACATGCCTTTTTCCAGCATTAGTTTAGCGAACCAGAAAATAACTTGATTTTCACAGCTAGATTAATAACATAGCCATGAAAGGAACAACACAGCTGAATATGGAAGCAACAAAGGAACCATGGAAAAAGCTGGATTGATTTGACATCAATTGCTGTTGCTCAAATTTCTCTCTGTGATAAGCGTAACATATGCTTGTCTATGAACCAGGTTCCTAAGACATCTGCTGCAGTTCTCCTTTTTAAGGGTCCTTTCCACTTAAAGGAATTTAAGGATACGTAGCTTAAATCTTGAGTCAGTTTGGTGTATTGTTTAAAGGCTAGAAACTGGAAGGTCTACTCCTGAGGCACAAAATCAGCTGGGTGACCTTGGCCCAGTCACTTTCTCTCTGCCAGAGGAAGGAGGCAATGGCAAAAACTTGCCATTAAAACAAACTGCGGGGACTTGTCCAGTCGGTCTTTGAGAATTGGGACAAAATTGAATGGGAGGGAGCTTAAATCGACAGCAAGAACAAAAAGACATACAATATTTATACCTTTACAGGAACATTGATAATTTTTTCACACTGGGTTTTTATCATTTGACAGAATGTCATAATGGTCTTGAGAGATAGAGAAAGGATTGATTTTAACACATCCATTCCTTGCCTAGAGGGTTCTCTCAGACTCCACCTTTATTTATGTGTTGACTCTGTGTTTATTGCCTCTTTTTTTCACTTCAGTTTTTTGTCAGAGAATACACATTCTTCTTCTACAACTTATCCAACCTCTATGGAGTTCAGGTCCACAGTTTTTCTGCCAGGTTTTCATTCCATAAGTCTGTAAGATATATGAGACTTGGCAAGAGATCAGCTGGGCTGAGACGACTTAGCCAGCCTCGTGGCTAAATAGGAACATCAAATTAAGCTCCTGCAATCCTGATAATTACTGATCATGGCTGTTTTTCTTTTGCTATTTTCAGCAATAGAAGCAGGTGTTCTCTTTATGTTTTAAATCATGATCAGGCATGCACCCAATTGCTGCATATTATAAATACAATTATCAATATACACATTTTTTTCTACTTAATGTGGAATTGAATTGTTGTAAGTCACTGTTGGAAGAAATATCCTTCTGGGTTCAGTTCCAAGTGGGGGGAAAGACACCGGAAACACGGAGAGTGCTTGGAAAGATAGTGTAATGGTGGACAGGAGCACATGGCTTGAGTTCCTGAACAGAGAAGGCGATCACATGCTTCAAGATGTTGGGTGAAGAAGAAAAAAAGGCCCAAGATGCTGAGAGTACCTGAGTTTTATACCCTCTGTTGGGCCCCATGTCAGAGTTTCCTGTTCCTGTTTAAGAAATGCATCCTGATTGGTTGTCAGACTCCCAGGGGGCGGGGTCTTAGCTAACGTTTTAGGCTGTCTCCTAGACTTGTTTGAGTGCTGGCTGATGTAATTTTCCCAGGTGCCATGTGGTGAATTTCTGTTGTCTTTTGTGTTGCAGATGACCTGACTCAAGCCTTAATGGCCATTGACAAAGGTGGGGAGAATGAGTTTATTCCTCCCTTTTAAGGGGAAAATATTCTGCCTTTTTAATATTTCCTAAAATATTTCATTTTCTAGGAGCGAGGTGGGTTTTAACTTCCTACATCACTGTGTATCATTTTTACCAATATGGAGCACTAGGGTGGGGCACAAGAGAAGGCAAAAAATATTGGAGGCAAGTAATAGAGTTTGAGGAACACTTGAGCAAAATAAGCTTAACACATTTGATGGTTAAGAAGGGTCCATTTTTATGAATAACAGGAGTTGTGTTTGCCGTGAATGGTTTTGGACTCACTGAGTTTGGATAAGATGAAACCCTTTTATCATTTTTTCTTCTAGATTATCATTTGAATTTGTTTCTTTACATAACATCTAAAGTGCTATGTGAATTTTGAGCTATTGAAGATAGGTAATGATTGACTTAAAGCAGCACCTACAATATACTTTCTGATAGATAATGTTGACTTTATGGTAGATTCCAATTTTGAAAAAAAGTTGGGATAGCACATAAAATACTTCTATACTCCCTATGAACAGTAGCATCTCCCCCCCTCAAAGCAAATATATTACTTTTCAGTTAAAATAGCCAGTTTGCCCTTTGCAGTCTCTTATATCACCCCTCATGTTTAAAGATAAGCAAAAATCCTTTGCCAGCTGCATAATTCCTAAAACAGCATATTCCTCTGAAAAATGAAGCCATGAAGCCATGAAAAAGTTTATTCCTTCTTATAGTGTTTATAAACAAGCATTAAAGACTGTTAAAGCCATTGCAGTCATAAAAGAGGAGCAAAAACATGTAGACACATATTTCAGGGATGTTTCACAAAGGTTTTTTCCCCCAATTCCTGGGGGAGGAAGAATACCTCAGCTTTCAGCCCTCACATAGGCAAAACACTGAAATCCTCAAGATTCCTGCATATTCTTTTTTTTTCTTCCAGTTTCCTCCTGTGAGGTGGTCAATAGATCCAGAGAATTGAAGTAGGTAGTTAAAAGCTTTTTGAGTAAAACAATGCCAGAGCTTGGGATAGTGAGATGATTAATATTAACATTAAAAAATGCTCCCATCTCCCAAGGCTTCTGGTCTGTTTGCTTCTTACATTTTGCGGTCTGGGAGCTGCAAATGCACTCTTCTAGCATTATGGAAGCTCCTCTGAAATTTATCAGCTGCTCTCCCTGTCTGGATTGCCAACACATGGAGATTGGCCAGGCACTCGATAGGCCCCAGTGCTCCATTCAGAGACATCAGCACTCTGGGAAACCCTGTTCTATTTTCGGCATGTGAATCTGGCAATACAAAAACTGAAAAAGTCAGCCATCGGTCAAGAGATTTCACATTTCATTGCCTGTGTGAGGAACACTTGGATCAAACAACCCTGAAACTGATGTAATGCTGAGTATCTAAATAGAGGACACTTTTTTGAATTTCTATCCAGAATTTTAGTATGATGGCATCATGATACAAAACACATATCATTGGCAGCATCGGTGTAATGGTGCCATCATGCATTCAAGGCTCTGGTAAGGTCCTTAGACTTTGTACAAGGTGAATGTTCTCATGACTAGGGCTAGTTTATTGCATTGGTCTGGACATCTGCCCATGATTCTGCTGTAAGTTCATCCTTCTGAAGCAAAGATATCAGCTTTGTGCCTAAAACCCACTGCTAATTGATGGTGTCAGAGGAAATGGAACTGGGAACATGGAATTAGAGGAAAAAATCAAGAGTGGCTGGCTTGCCTGACCAGGACCAATTAGAGTGATTTATATGCACTGTTCAAATTAAGGATACCTGCTTCCTCAGAAGGGGCAGCTCCCATATTTGCTCAAGCAGTAGAAATATTAAGCAGGGTTGCATGTTGTGAGAATGAGATAGGACAATCTTTTTAGAAGTGGTTTTAGAACTGCCTTCAGAAGATGTGGGTGTTCCATTACTGGAGGTTTTAAGAAGAGATTGGATAACCATTTGTCTGAAATGATATAGGGCAGGCGTATCAAATTGCATTGTCACAGCATTGTCATGTAACATATTGTGACTTTTCCCCCTTCGCTAAGGGGGCATGGGTGAGGCATCTGGCCCACAGGCCACAAGTTTGACACCCCTGATATAGGGTCTCCTGCTTGAGCACCAAAGATAAATTCCTTGTGTGTCCAATCACACTTGGCCAATAAAGATTTTTATTTTATTCTATTCTATTCTACTCTACTCTACTCTTCTTTACTGTACTGTACTGTACTCTACTCTACTCTAGATTAGAAGACTTCCAAGGTCCTTCCAACTCTGTTATTCTTTAAATCAAATTTGATGATGACTGAGTATATAGATGACTGAGTACATAGTTTTCTTGACAACAATGCAGAAGTAGTCAGCCATTGCTTTTTCCCCATATTTTTCCCCCAACTTCCTAACTTAACCTCCAGCTCAGGAACTCCTTGGAAATCTCCAATCTACATGCTACCTGAACTTTATATGTTTAATTTTTGACATCAGCCAAGGTCAGCTACATTTTGCCTTCAGTTTAATTCAGCTTCATTCATGGGCTGCAATTTAGGGTTCAAATTGAATAGTTTCTCCATGGTGAGATCTCCAGCTGTGCTGGGACTGAAATTCCCAGGCAGGATTCTAGGAGATACAGCCCCAACATATGTTTTCCCGGAAGGTGAAGAAAGCTTAACTGGTCCACTCTGTTCTTCATTGTGCAGATCTTTGCCATCTGCAATGATCATCTTTAGCAATTAAAGAACCATTGTTGTCAGCTGAATTTCACAACACAATCTTATAAACAATTTTATCTATAATTATTACAGGAATTAAGCAGCTTGAATGAAAATAAGCAACTGTAATGTAATTATTTGCTACAAATGAACATAAACGATGTCAATATATTAAACATTTGTTCCGACAGCTGCTGAAATTGATCATCATTAAGAGTACCCTTGGGCCAGGCAACCCCTTAACAGATTTGTTAGTGTGCTCACTTTTGCATCTTCAGTTTCTCTTCTATGTGCCAAACTCTGGTTTTCTTTCTCCAGTTTATTGTCAGGCATTGGAGTTGTTCATGTTTATTCAAATGTCTACTGCATCATTTAAAAATCAGTAGGCCTGAAGTACTTACACCGGAATAATTGCATTCATTTTAGTTGCACTATTGCTGAACACCCAGTAAATTCATATGTTTTTTTTAAAAATTCTAATATGGATTCAGTCCATCAAGTTACATCAAGGTTGTAATGTTTGACAAGAGGGAATTTTTAAAAAATGCAAGGGATGTTAGGAGCGTTAGGTAAGCTGGAAGAAATATGTACAAGTGACCTTTCTAATTTATATCTATCATCATAATCGCTTCAAAAATGTTTCTAAATTCTCGAAGATTTGGGCCTTCACAAAATCCCATTCATAATTATAATTCATAAAATAAAAACTTGGAGACTGATCACAAACTGGTAGCATTGATCACACAACTAGCAATACTGATCATATAACAGTGCATGGAGGAGAATTTGGAAACATGGGATCAATTTTTTCCTGATTACATAGTAAAGTGTGGCATGTTAATCTTTTCAATTATCAAAAGGTACTTTCCATGTCTTCCTGGTTCCAAAGATTTGAATTGCTTCCCAAAGGACCATCTAATGTTCTTGTTTTTTAGGCCAGCTCATGTTCTTTTGAGCTGGTTAGAACTTCCACTGGAAAAAGTAGTGCTTTCTATTGGCAACTATTATTGGAAGCAAGAACAAGTGTGCCTGGACCAACAAAAGCATTTAGAAAGATGGTCATCATATTTGTGGACATGCATTCCAGAACAGCCTTTGGAATTGATCTTGTTGAATGTATCTTGAAAAGTCTTTCAGTTTGTCAACAATATACAGTAGCTTTGGATCATTTTCCTCAATAAATAAATGAACAAATATAATTTTTGACTCATTTGTTTATGACTAATTGGTTATCTAGTTTTAGTATGTGTGGTGAACAGATCATGTTTCAGGTCATATTTATGCAGACATATTGAAAATTCAAACTGTTTCATAAACATTTAAGTACCGATGTAATACCTTTACAAAAACAAACACTTTCAAAGATTTCTCTTCCCTATTGGCAACTATGGCATCCCCTATCTTCTCAATTGGAAGGCTTTATATTCCACTTGACCTTTTCATTGTGTGGACTTCAGTGGTTTTACTGTCACGCTTCAATATTTGCCACTGATGAGTCAACATAGCAAAAGAAACATGTTGGTGTTTTGACTTACATTTAAAAATTCATTGCTAGAAACTGATGCAGTAGCATCCCTGAGCACCAAATTCAATAAATGAGAAAAGCATGGGGCAAAAATGATCCAGGATCTAACTCTTGGAAGTGTATCTGTGCTCTTCTGTGCTTTCTTTTTGCATTGGTACAATTATTATAGTCCTGACCTCTTCAGCTTTTTAAGAGGCCCATTTGTCATACCAGCTCCCATAGCCCGTTCTCTGACAGTCACATTTTCTCTAGGTTGTGCTGTTGTTACAAAATGCACCATTAAGCCATTTGTTCCATATGGCTGGTTTAGGTGTGCATTCCAGTATATTAGAGAAATCGTACAATCTTCTCTTGAAGCTGATCATCTGTGGTGGCCTTTAACCTTTGTCTTATCTCAAGCTCTTTCCATCAATGGAACGCTTTCTGGTGCTTTAGTGCCTCTGCATGATATGCCAGTTTTTTAGCTAGTTTTTCTTTTCTCCCTGTAGAAACTAATGTGGCTGTAACATGAGATTTGAGGATGCAGTTTTATAATACAATTCATCTAGACAATTATCTGGAATAATCTCTACAATGTAAGAAAGAGGTACAGTTTGTCCAATAGAGAAGCACTGGGTTTCAGCAAAAGAAGACTTCCCACCTTGTCTCAGCAATTCGCCATGAATATTTTTGCAATTAAGTTTGAAGAAGTCCAAACGTCAATGTAATATAACACACCACATGTACTTGGGAAGTGACCCATATGGCAGGTAATTTCTATTGTGGCGTTTTGTGCTATGGAACTCAATCACAGGAAGAAATGGGATTGCATTGGGATCTGACCAATGCAGAATAAGATGAAACTATTACTTCCCATGATTTGGAAACTATATTTCTGTGCACCTCTGCAGCCATGTTCCATTGTTGGCTCCTGCTTTATTCTCAACTACTAACCCAAGTACTTTTTTCATATGTTTTATTGCCTAGCCTGGTATCCCCCCCCAATGCATCTGCATTTCAGTTCTATTTCCGAGTTCCGTTTGTCTCTGATAAACTTCATTTTACTTTTTTCAAACTAGTCCTCAAACTTATTGAGACCATTTTCAGTTTTTCTTCCATCTTCTAAGCTATTAGCTATTCTACCCACTTTTTTTTATCATCTGTCAATTTACAAATATTTGTTTCTTGTTATGAGGGCCTAGGACCTCCTGTTGCTGCATTGTGCTTGTTTCTTTATCCAATATGATGAGGAACAGTGAATAAACATCTTTGAATACAATTTTTAAGCCAGCTACATATCCACTAATTGTCACGCCATTACCTATGACAGTTAACTACTCTGCTAATCAGAATAGATGTTAAATATTCAGGGAGAGAAATGATTATTTGTGAAGTCAGTAAACACTCTCTGACAATAATGTCCATTGTAAATTGCTTTGAAGGTTGTACGACTTGTTCATTTTGCCCTGAGGATAAATTTGTTGGGGAAACAACAGCTATTTGAGACAGGAGAGCTAATAAAAACATAGATTTTTTTCCAGATGGCTTAATTCCTAACAAAGAAAGAAAGAAAAATTTAAAAGTTACTGTTTATTCCAGTTCAGTTTCCAAATCCCAATTAAGGGTTCGTTCATATCGATTTGGGGTGTAGATCAATGGTGAAATCTAAAAATGTTCCCTACCGTTTCTGTGGGTGTGGCTTGGTGGGTGTGGTTTGGTGGTCATGTGATTGGGTGAACTCAAAAGCAACTTTCACACTTCACACATAAACAACACAAAAGCCACACAACTGACTCACACACAATGCAAAAGCACACAAAATGGCCCCTGCAACAAGCATGAACCTCA
>JANHFT010004246.1:78740-89688 GCA_032467955.1 Pseudoxenodon macrops | reverse complement strand
GCCTACCAGCAGTCAAAAAGTTTAATAAATTGCTCGTTGGTGGGTGTCACACATTGGCAGTTGTGACGTGTAATTTGAGCGACAGGGAGCCGCAGCGGAGGTATGAAAGAGCCGCATGTGGCTCCAGAGCCACGGGTTGCTAATTCCTGCTCTTGTCTAAAGTCAATTGGATTTTCCTGATTTCAAGGTTCTTCCTGATACAGTTATAGTTATAATGGATTAAAACTGGGAAGGTATAGAAAAACTGAGTTACAAAAACTGGAACATTTTCCCAAGTGGTCTTCTAAATAGTAATCACACTCAGTTGAAGTTAATTTCCAAGACATGGTGCTGGACTGTTATGCAATCAGCCTTCTTTTAACGTTAAAATGTAAGATAACTGCTGAAATGGAGCAACGTTTTGTGGTTGTTGTTTGCTAACGACAAAATTGTTTTTCTCTTGCATTTAAGGTTAGACCTTGTCTCAGATTTATACCACTAAATCCTGTGAACAATAACAGACTACCACAAAATTATGAGCCTATGATGTTTTTGCGTAATAGTTCTTCCACAATTACTCCCAAAAGAGTATACAAGATGACAACAAAAAAGGGAAACAACTTTATATTTATTATTATGGCAAAGCTGCTAGTGATAAATTATGGAGGGAAAAGAAAGGGCTGAAGGATAATTGAGTGAAAAACAAATGTCAGTCAGAGTAAACACAGCAGATTCTACTGAACCTATTTGCAAAATGTCAGAGGAGTTGTTTTCCCTCACAATATTTGTGCTGGTATAAAGGGACTGCAGTTTAATTAAATTTCCCCACTGACATTGGATATTCCACTTGATGTCACTTTGAGATTCTGCTAGGATGAAGTACAGCATTCTGATTAAAGGATGCAGCAATCTCTTCTCTGTATGAGGTCTAAATTAGATTAATGTTGGCCTATTTGTCTGCTGAAAGAATATCACTATTGTGGATAAGTTCAAAAATGTTTCTACTATGACATCTTCAACATCTGTTGAAAACTGCCTAAAAGTAGACAAGAAAATTTACCTCAAAGACTTTATCTCAAGTAACATAGGTGGTGCTTTTAGTGAATGGTGGCACATCCTATCTTAGGTTTGACTCTCTTTTAACAAATGGCAAGTGGGATTAAAAAAATATAGAAGGTGCATATTTTCAGTTCTATTTAATATTTTGTTTATAATATTCAGGCAGTTCCTAGAAAGTTTCTATCACAATATTTACAGGGTCAGGTGAATACCAGAACTAAATTGTGTTTGTAAGGCCTTTTATCTTTAAGTATCTTACAAATGATAGAGCATAGAAGGCTATCTCTGTTATTTTCTGCAACTAAGAAAAATGTAATTGAGTCCATTTGACTCTATTGGTTGATCAGAATCTATGAGAATTGTCAGCTTCCTTTCCTAACAAAGAACAGGAAAAGGATCACAAATGAAAAATGGCCATAAACCTGCAAACTACACTTGAATGTTTTGATGGATTATATGTGGGGACAAGGGAGTGAGCTCAAGAGCTTACTTGTTCCAGAAACACTTGCAATTTTTTTTCAGCCGAATGTCTGCCAATAAATATCCATTCATATCTGGTGGTCACCAGACTGGGTAAACCTGCTATACATCTATTTAATAAAATGGTAATATATTATATTGATATTGGCCTATCTTCTGCTGGCCTGGCACATAGCATCCCACAGTTTCAATATGGCAGCCAATGTTATTATATTATAGAAAGGAAAGCATAATGACCATGCTAATGTAAGATACTACTTTAATTTTTGAAAGCTCTTGGTGGCAAGGGCATTTTGAAGTCATTTCTCACATCTACTAACTGTTTGAATTTGAATTATACCAACTGATAGTAAACCAGTACTTAACTTAGCAATCAATCAATCAATCAATCAGAACTTTATTTGGTTGTAGACAGTAAAATACAGAAACCATAGCATGTATGTGTGTGTCTCTAAAAAGGGTTAGTTAATACTATGGTGTATTGTTCAAACTACATAACAATTGACTCAATAATAAGGTTTTGAGATAAAACAAATTAGAATACCAGGATATTTAGTGAAAAGTAGAGATAATTCCTGGTGTCCTCCTTCATAAACAGGACAATAAAATATAACACGTTCTGTTGACTCAATCATTCCATCACAAGATGGGTAATTTAACTCAGCAAAAAGATCTAATAAATGTAGCAAATACCAATAAATCTTTTTCAAAACACTGATCTACAGCAAAAGTTATGATTATTCACAAAAACCATATATTAGGTGAAAAGAACAAGAAACTCTTCAATAACTAATGTTATTGAAATCCATAGAATTTACCTTTTTGAGTTAAATTGCAAATGTATTATGCCATATATTGCAGAAAGCTAGAATTATAGCTAAAATTTCTTCCGATTATCTTTTTGACTATGCTCTTAAATGCTCGTTAAAAATGAATAGAAATAAAAATTAGTAATAATATCTAAAGCATACCTAATATTATTTTCTCCTATTCTCAGAATGGCATGCAAGGTTTGGACAGAGAATAACATTGCTGATTATGGCTAAGGGAGCAGTGAATTAAAATGGAAAAGATTGTTGATATTCAGGTTTGCGTGGGATACTATTATTCATATGTTAAAAGGTTCATAACATGGAGTAAAGGTCTCTAGTTTATTTCAACATCAGGAGAAGAAAATTGAAGTGGAGAAAATGAATATCAGCTCAAAAAGCAGAATAAAACTAATAAAAGAATCTAATTTGGTATGTTTTGTTCCCTGTCCCCTTTCTACCCCCTCATTTGGAATTAACCTTCTGATATACTGTGCTCAGCTGTTAAAATTGTATGCAATAAACAGTTGGTGTGAAAATGTCCAAGAAAAGTTGTTTTCTTTCTCCCTCCCCCTTTTTTTAGTGTAAAGAAAAGAATATGCCGTTGCATTAAACATTCAGTGTTTTTTCAGTGCCTGCCAGAATGGTATCCCCAAAGCTTTCACAAGCTGCATTCTGTTTGTGCAGTAAACAAGTAGCAGCTTCTGCACCTTTGCACATTTGTTTACTAAATATAAAGAAACAATGGAGTTCAATTAAAAGTAGATTAGTCGCACATGTACCAAAGGAACATGTACTTAACTGACTATGGCAAATCTGACTCCAATTAAATCCTCAGAGAGGCTGCTTCAGCATGCCTGTCTAGGCCTTGCCAGTAGCTTCCTGTTAGACCGAAGGCTGGGTGATTTTGAAATATGTTAAAATGAACATGTAATAATTGAAGGGCAGATGTTGTCTTAGCAGAGGTTTGCTGCAACTCTGCAGATGGGAGGGTGGAAGCATTGTTTGATGCTATTTTATTGCCTAGTTGAGCACCATATGTGCCTTTGGTCTCTCATGCTGGTTTTTTGTTTATTTGTTTCAAGGAGCATAAATAAAATTGAGGCCAGGATAATAGTATGTAAAAATAGGGCAGCACTGCTCCAAACGTCTTTTATTAGCCTGAAATTTGTGTGTTTCACAATATTCTTGAAAAACTGGATTGATAACCTGTTGGGAAATTTGGTACTTTATACTTGATAAAGATCAAGAGATAAATCTACTCAGGAAGGCAATGATTCAGATTAATATTTGTGAAGTTTTATATTTTAGCGAAGTCTTGGTCTTTCCTTCACTGTGGGTCCTTAATTCAGAAATTAGTAGTGTATATAGAATGCTTTCTAAAAATCAAGCCAATGATAGTGGAGAATGAATAAAGCAAAAGGCTACATTAAATTTAACATGCTGAGACTACATTTCCTAAAAACAGCAAGGCTAGACAAAGTACGTAATTTTACAGTAGACTTAAATGTGAAGGAATTAAATACTACTCCTATTATTTCAGGTTTTTTTTACTTCCTGCACCATATCAGTGTGGAGGTTGTTATCTATAAAACATAATTTTGTAGCAAATTTTGGAGAAGCTTTGAGGATTATATATAAGACCTTGGGCCCATGTGCAATCCTGGATGATATCTTCAACCATTAACCTAAGCTACCATTCTATTTTGTCTTGATTTCTGATGATTCAGTGCATGGAATTCTGTGCATAAAAAGATGGTCCTTAGTGGTTTCTCTGATATTAGCTACGATGTACAACTTTGGAAAAAGGAATAAATATTCACCTATCATCAGAGATGAATGTATTTGTTTTCATTTGTGTATAACTTTGGAACTTAATGCTTTCCATATGAGGGAGCATGATTAAAAAACTGCACATCTGAAAAACAAAACAAAACAAAACAAAACTAAAAGCACAATCTAAACCTTTGTTTGTTTTCCCCCTTTCAATTGTGGCTATCCTTGGAAGCTGTCTGGAAAAGTTCTTGCAGTTTTTTTGGCAAGCTTTTTCAGAAGCCTTCTCCTTCCTAGAGCTGAGAGACCCTGATTAGCTTAAGGTCACCCAAATGGCTTTGTGTCTAAAGTGGGATCAAAACTCACACTTTCCAGGTTTCTACCCTGATGCCTTAACCTACACCAATTTAAAATAAATCTAGTATATACTGAGTGGGACCAGAAGATGGGGCTATTGGCAAAGAATTCTGAGTAATGACAGATACAACAGAAAATCCAAATCGCTTTTTGCTATTATATTCTTCATAATTTTAAGAAGTATAGAAGCACATACTGTCAAAGACCTTACAATCTCCTAAAGTAAGGTCCAGTTCAGAATGTTGGTTTTGTTTTCACTTTTCATATTATTTGAAAAAGTTGTACTGGATTTAATTTTTATTTGTTATTTAATTTGATGTCTGTTCAAAGGTTGGTGCCAGATCATTTTTCATGCAGTCAGTTTGAGGCTTTGGCCTGGCAATACTCTTGGAAATATATTTATCTGTTATACAGATAAACTCAGTAGCCACTTTTATGATCAGGAAGTCACATCCCAATTCTGAGAACTGTTTTAATATTAATAGTAGTAGTAACATTAAAAAATAGGAACAACAAATGTGATTTATTGCAATTCCTTTCCAGAAAACCCTCAAGAAGGGATATAGTTCTGATAGCCTGGGGACAAATAGCACATTACTTTAGATACATTTTCCATTGCATGTTTTTTTTCTAAAATAGCAGCTGTAGACAGGTCCCATCAGGATAAAGATCATAGTAAAAAAAAATTATTCTCCTTCTGCGGCACTACATTATCCACAGTTGATATTTTAAAGGAAAGCAAAGTTATGCATTTAACATAGAATGTAATTCTATGTTAAATTTAATTTTAATTAAATTAATTTTTTAAATTTTTTACAAATAACATAGAATGTAATTTGGTGGTTGCATGTATATTTGCCTAAGCTGTGAGTTAAATTTTGTTGCAGAAAAAAACCTGCATATGATACTTCTTTGTCTTGCTGCTGTATAAATAGATTGTCTGGATGTTGAAAAAGAATAAAGATAAAAAAGATTTGAAAAACAACAACCCAATTTTACCAAGCATAGAGTAGGCACCAGAAAATCTTTATGTCTAAAAATATTTACAGAAACTAAATATAGATTCATAAACATAAATCAATCAATCACTGAGATGCCTTCTGTATGCCAACTACATCATTATCATTATTTTATTGATTTTTAAGAATGCAGCTCAATGAACATCCTGTGGGTGGTAGGATACTGTATAAATAGTTACAAATCTCCAAATATGTCAATAGCCAAAGTAGCCTTTCCTAATTTTATATCCTTCCAGATTGAAGAGGAGTTAAAGGACAACATATCGGGGACAGCAAGAAACACTTTAAGCAAAAACAGAACAACTTGATTCTGGCAATGTAAGTCATTGCATGGATAGTTGACAAATATCTACTATGTAAATAAGCTGTGATCTTCCTTATTATCTCTGGGGAGAGAAATCAGATACACACCTGAGCTTTAGGCATCCCCTTTCCTTCTGTAAATCTGTGCACCTTGTGTAGTGACGAGTGCCCAACACAATAGAAGTTGAAAATAAATATCTTGCCTCTAATTCTATGGAGTACCTCAACTGCAGTATGTACGAGTAGTTTTAAAAACGTAGTTAAGTAAAATGTTACAGGTTGCTCTTTTGGAAGATTTACAAAAAGATAATGAGATAAAATTATCCCAATGCAACACAACTAAAATCAATTCTGAACAAAATCAATCATTATAAAAACAATGTACAAGGACAGTGCTGAATTATAATCTATTCCCATTTTTACAGGAATAACTGGAATACATAGTCTTAAAAGCCATACAAGAACAGAGTGCGCATCCCTTGATTCTCTGTGGGTGAAGTGTTCCGAATTGTAGGGTCTACTGATGAAAACCCAAACCTTTTGGTCTCTACCTGTTTTAATGTCAGCAGTTTGACAACTGTAATGTAAGAAGAAATCCCAACAAAGGGAGTGATTTTTTTCCATTCAACTGTATGAAATTTATTAACTAGAATACAATCCGACTTTTTGTCCAGGGATATTTTTTCTGTTTTCCCAAAGGGTAACATACTCCCTTAAAAAATGGGTTGTACATACTCCCTTAAAAATATAACTAATGTATGAAGTACTAATGAGTACTAATGAGTACTTCATACATGAGTACTAATGAGGCAATGTCCAGCACAGTTTTAGGAAGTTCATGAACTGGTTACTAACATTGCACTAACCAGTTGGATTTAATTATGGTTTGTTGAAGTAATTAATTGTGAGTTTTCACAAGATGCTAAATGGAAACCAACCAAGATGATTTAATGTATAGTGTGAAACCAGATTCTTCTTCTCTCTGTGTGTCTCAGTTTATTTGTTCCTGCAGAGAATATGATCTTTTTGAAAAGCCCAGTAAGGATTTTGAAAGAATAAAACCTTGTTCTAAATAAAGTGAGAACAATATGGCATATTGCCTGAAGGAATCCAGCATATTACTATTTTGGATGGATTAACTTGTCAAACTGTAAGTGATTACTGTCTTCTGCAGAATCCTGGAAGTTTATTTAGTAAATCAACATTTTTCCTCTCCTTTATGCACCCGTGCACACTCAGAGTTGCATGGATACACTGTAGGTTAGTTTTAATTAAGACATTTTAATCAAGTTCTAGGTCTAGTGTAGTAAGAATTAATCTTTGAATATTTCTGGATATAAACATGCTGTCGGCTTTGTGATTAAATTTAGATTTGAAAGAACTACATAAATAACATAAAAGATCATCAACCCCCACCTCTAATTATAAGACTGAAGTAATCATGGAAGTTTTACAAAGTTTAAAAAAGATCCATAGACAAATGTTAATAATAATTAAAAGACTATAAATTAAGCAAAGTCAATAAACCGATGACGAGGAATAAACTTTACTAAACCAAAATGGAGACATCCTCACATCCTGCAGATATGTAGCTACTACTTTAATTAAAAACAACTCCATTCCTATTATTGTCAAAACAGTACCATAAAACCCACGGTTCAGGCTCATAAAAATGGGCCAAGTTTCTATCATACTATTGTGGCAGCCTCCTTAATTTTTTTCAGCACATCCTGAAAACACCCTGATCTTGGCCCTATTCAATGCCACATAAAAAGACTCCTTTAAACTGTAAATATGTAAGGGTAACCATGACATTTGCACAAGGAATATATTATGAAAGGCACTGCATTATACCAGGACTTTATTAGCATGTTTAAAAAACAGCCTTTCTTATCCTAAAAGTAAATATAGTACAGATCTAAGGTTCAGGAGATTAGTTGTGAACCATTGGCTCTAGGGACTGTGTGATGTGTGTGTGTGTGTGTGTGCAAGAAGGACAAGTGACAAAGTGTGTATAATGATATGAAGCAAACCCTGTGATTTGCATAGTGTTAAGATATTAAAATTTTAATCTCTGAAGCAGTGAAGGTTGAAAAATGAGTAAGAAAACACAGTTCTAGCTAATAGGTTGAAGAGAGTTGGCCACGGCATGAGGCAATCTAAGTTGTGATTGGTTGCTGCGAGTGTAAAGGGGGAGTTTCCTTGTTTTCCGCCTTTTTCCTCTGAGTCCGGTGTGTGCTCTGTAATTTACCTCAAGATATTCCTCCTGTATTGGTTTACCTGATGATGCTCCTGTTTATCGGACTATATAGTTTGCTTTATATATAGTTGTAAAATATATTTATGTATATAAAACTACAAGTTACTGGTAGTGTCTCTGATTTCATTTGGACACTGGCTGCATAATTCTCTGACAGATACTGACTTCTAATTTGGGACTTTAGTCATCATGCACTTGTCACACTACTCTTCTGCCATCATAATTAGCATTAGATATATGGTGAATTTTCACAAGTTTAAGTTTTCATGCTGAAATTGTTCATTTAAAGAATTCATCACCTCTCTTAATCTTTCATTCAAAATTTCCTACATTACTACATCACTTAGTTAATGTTTGTTTTTTTGCAAGTTTTAAGGAACAATTCTTTTCTGAAGAATGAGACCGATCACTGTTGTATCATCTGCAAACTTCAGTAGTTTAACAGATGGATCGTTTGAGATGCAGTCATTGGTATATATAGAGAAGAGAAGCCCTTGCCTTGGAGCTGCCACCCACTCTCCTTTCACCAGTCGCACAGGTTGCCCCATTTCCCCTCCTTCAGAGACCCTGACCCTAGCCCCGTTTCCTCCCCACAACTGCCTCTTTCTTCGGGCTTACCTTCCTCCTGTGGTGGCTGCTCCAGACTCCGGAAGGCAAGCTCTCTTTTTCAGTGCTTGAAGCCTCCCAGTAGCACCTCTTTGCCAGCTGCTTCCTGGCAGCGTGGGCTGGCTGGAGGCTTCTTGTGCTGAATGCACCAAAAAAGCCGCTGCTGTCACCGCCCTGTTCTTTGGTGCACAGGAGGAGGCAATTGACAGATTAGGCCAGGCCTGGCCAGAAAGTATCTACCTATTTTCTGCCCAGGCCTGGCCTAATCTGTAGAAATTCATTTCCCCCCCTACTGGGTTCTGTGGGCATGGCTTGGGAAGCTCATGTGACTGAATGGGCATGGCTGTGAGTGACATTGTGTTGGCCATGCCCACTCAGTAACATGACCCTCCACCAAGCCGCACCCACAGAACTGGTAGGAAAATAATTTGAATACCACCACTGTCTGAAACGATCCTGCTTTAAAAACACAAAACAACTCCAAAACATTAAAAATGAACTTTTGTACTTAGTACCATTTTGAACCTGTTTAAAATGGTATTTTAGCATACTACTCTTTTTAAATCACTTTGTCTTTATTTAACAATTAAACTAAATTAAATTAAGCAATGTAACCCTTACTATGGCTAATGTCATTCTCGCTGCTTGTGTGGTTTTTATAGTTTTTAAAATAGTTTTTATGTAAAGATGAAGGTTCGTTCTCCGAGCTTGTGGCTTGGTTTCATTTCCAGGCTATGGGTAAACTCTTCAGGAGAGTTTAGAGGATGTCAGTGTTAGTGTTCTTCTGTTTATAAGGATTTCAGGTGTAGGTGTGTCAAGTGAGGATCTTGTAATGGATCTTGTGATGGGTCAGGTGTGAGTCATCAATGACAGCCTTGTGATGGGTTTTGTGATAGGAAAGTTACAATAGGTGAGGCTCACTGGGAGGTGAAATGCTGGTTGGGGGGGGCTTGTGTGGATTGATTGAGGGTCAGCGCAGTTTCTGGTTGGCTGTGCAGTTGATTTGGATTCTGAGGGAATTTGTAGGCTGGTTGCAGGTCAATGTGCCTGTTTGTGGAATTGCTTGTCAATGTTGAGGAATGGGAGTCTGTTTTTCTGTTTCCTCTTTGCATGTGAATTTGATCCTAGGGAATATGTTATTGAGTAGGTGGTGTGTTTCTTCAATGACAGAGGTGTCATCAACATAGAGTGTCCAGAATTTGGTTGGATGGTGGGTAGAGCTATGTATTTCAGTTGTTGCATGACTGCTTCTGCTATTAGGCCTGATATGGGTGATCCCATCAAGGAACCTGGGACTTGCTTATAGATTTTCCCATTGAACTTGAAGTATGTGTTAAGGCATAGATCCAGGAGTTTAATGATGGTTTCCGTTGACATGGAGTATTTTGTGATGGCATCATCTTTGTGGGTATGGTGTTTAGTGAGCAGGTGGTGTATGGTTTCCTTAGCCAGGTTGATGTCAATCAAGGTGAAGAGAGGTGACATCAAAGGAGAGCATGGTTTCTTAATTGTTGATCTTGGTGTGCTTAATGCATTGGAGAAATTGTTCTGAGGAGTTTATTGAGTTGGTTGAATCATTGACCAGATGTCTGAGTTTCCTTTGCAGGGTTTTTGCTAGTTTGTAGTTCCAGGTTCCAGTGTTCCAATTGGGTGTAAGGAGATCCCATTCTTGTATATTTAGGTGAGTCCATATAACTTGGGTGTGGAGGAGACTTGTGGTTATTTGTGCTTTGTTTCTACTGGTGTTAGCTGTTTTTATTTTTCCATTTTCCTTAGAGTATCTTTTTTCTATATTGTGTTTGTATACAGTTAGTGATTTTTCTTCTTAATTTATTGTTGTATGCTGCCCAAGTCATGTTTTTGTGAGATGGGTAGCTATATAAATATGATGCATAATACATATACATATACATATACATACATACACACACACATATATATATTTGGGTCTTTTCCCATGTAAGATTGAGAGTGTCTTGGTGACGTTTCGACGAGGTCTCACTCGTTATCTTCAGGCTGGTACCTTGGGCTCCGTGCCCGTGCGATCAAAGCGTGATCGGAGCTGCCGTCTTTCTATAAATACTGGGCAGGTGTGGGGTGTTGGCTTTGTTGCTGTGAGCGGATCGGTTGGTTGTGTTGTTGCATCTTGATAGAAAACATCTGGAGTTGATGTTTGCAGATTAGTCTGCTGTTTTGTGACATCCTGTGTGGGTGTAGTCCTAGCTTTGTGCTGATTAGTCTTTTGTGTTGTAATGACCTGGGTAATGGGCTGTGTGATAACATCCTGAGCTCTACTATTGTGG